>RPOG01001732.1:0-129672 GCA_008086565.1 Thalassoma bifasciatum
GTCCACAAAATGTCAGTACATACAGTCGTGATTTATAGTTATGCACTCACTAACAAGTTTTTTAAGCTATGGGAAGCAGTGCAGACTGGTAAATCAGGAGTGCATTCTGTATCACTTTCTGTCAGGGTCATCAGAATGTATTATATAAGGTGTAGAGTGTTAATCTGGGAGTACAGGCTGGTATGTAGGACATGGTAGACGGCCCGCCTCCCCTCGCCCTGGGATAACCCTCCATATACCTTCCAGTACATCTCAACTCGGTGACCCAGCCTATGGACCCTCCCACACACACGCACACTCTGTCCTCTGTCTGTTTACTCTACATATTCCCCTCCATCTCTGTCTCGCTCGCTCTTTCCTCTCAGGCCCCCTACCTCTAATCTCCTTATTAAATTTAATCCTCATTACTCGTCCGTAAACACACCACTTTCTAAAGGTTTCCCGATCAGGAATTAAAGACTATTCTGTTGATAAGTTTCCCAAAGATTCTCCTCATGTCAGTTTACCTCAGCCTGTGAGATTACGTCTGCGTGTGTCTCGATACAGTTTGTTCCAGTGGATGAGCCTCTGTAATCTTTGGTAATTATTTTCACTTCACTTGTCTTTTCTCACACTCCTCCTCTGCCTCCTCTAAAGGCATACATTTTACATTTTAGGCAGTAATGGATTCTCTCGCAGAGGCATTAATCCAAGGACGGGCCTCTTTCCTCAGAAGTCCTAGAAGATCCTTTCCAAGTCGATGAATTTTTAATAATCCAGGTACTTCTTCTCTCCATTTTCTGTCAGAAATAGTAGTTTGTAAAGTTTTTTATTTCATTCTATAGGCTACAGAGAAAGGAATGCAGATTTTTTGCCATAACTGTCTAGAAACGCCTGATGAGTTTTTAGCTCTTAATGAAACAGAGTGAAATTAGTGCTGATGTCCTTTTACGAGCTGCAGTAGCAAACAAGGCCATCAGCGAAGAGGCTGATTATTTCTGTATTGTTATAATGAATGCCTGAAATCTCTACTGCGGGGTCGCTGTCAGATGAGGAGAGCGGCTACACGCAGCTGAAACTCACTGTTTTAGAGTTTTACGGATGAGATTCAAAGCTTTGGCTTTCATAGTAAACATGTAGGTTTTTGCAATTTCAATTTTACGATCAGAGGTTTCTGTCTCTGCAACCAGACTGGAAATGAAAGCTAGTTGTTGCTGCTTGGAAAATCTCATTATCTTTCTATTTAAGAATGAAAGTAGATCAGAGCTTTTAGTTTAGTAGCCGGCTACATTTAGCTTAGCTTTTCACAGCTCAGTGCTCTGAGACGTGTCAGTAACATTAGTGAATCCTGGTTGTGTCCTACCAGTGCTCATCTACCAAGTCCAACCTCACCAAGCAGAGCAAACGTAACCTGGCTCTTCATTTTATTGATAGACTCTCAGGTTTGAACAGATCACTGCAGAATAACTGCTGCATGTGGACAGGAATCAACATTAGCACAAACACATTAGTGACTGTTTTAGCCTTTAGCCTATGCTTTAGTTTTTGGCTTGTGTTTGGGCCTTTAGCTTACATTTTAGCCTATATTTCCTGTTTTCGCTTTTTTTCCCCGCTTGTGTTTAACCCCTGTTTTAGCTCTTATCTTGTTTTTAAGCCTTTAGCTCCTGTTCTAACCTTCAGATTGTTTTTAGCCTTTTGCTTGTGTGCTTTTATACCTGTGTTTTGGCCTTTAGGCTGCGCTCTATCACTCTCCCATTTATCTTTCTTCTGCTCTTCTGTCCCGTTTCTGTCAGAAAGTCCAGCTCCTGTTCCACCATTACAACAAAATAAATCTCAGAAAGTGTTTTCAGCAGAGAAAAACACAGATCTCTCTCTTCTCACTTACAAACTTTGTCAGTCATCATCCAGGAAGCACGGAATAAGCCTTTAGAAATAACCTATTTTAGCACTGATCATCTCATTTTAAATTGTGAATTATGGTTGTGCATATATTTAGAGGCCAGACTTTTTCAAGACCACTTAGAAAATCCTCACAGTCCCTTTAAACAGAAAAGTGTAGTTGGATTTTTCAGCATCACTAACTCATATAACGCCGATGCAGCTGCTTTGTATTTTATTTATAGATACTGAATCTAATGTTTTAAGTGTGTTTAAATGTAGATTCTGTTAAGATGCAACTTAAACCTTAGAGGCCCTGCCTGAAGAATGAAAAACAACCCTGAACTAAACGAGGTCAAGTAAACATCCTTTAGGTCTTTAAGTGTTTTTTTTAAGTACACAGAAAGTTCACTTGAATCTTATTTACTATTAACATAAACATGATGTTGAAACAGGTATGGAGTTTCTTTCCTGTGCAGCCAAACAGGTTTGAGAGCAGAACTTTCCACTCTGTAATCCTATAGAATCCATTTATTTTTCTCTCTCCCTCCACTTACGCACATTGCTATGGATCTGACCAATGTTTATAATGAATGTTCCCTTCTCCGGCCTCATCTGTGTGGTGTAGGCTTACAGGATTACGTGTATATTTCCAATGCATATCTCTGGCTCTGCCGTCCTCACCTGACCTGATTTGAGTGCAGGCAGGGAAATGTATGGGCAACAGGAGGGGAGGGGGAGGAGAGGGGAGGGCTCACGCTTACATAAGAGGCCTTTAATATATACAGAACACATGGTACATGTGCACGGCTGTCCTTGATGTTCCCGAGACTTTAGACGTGATTTCTATGGTGAGCGTTGATGACACAAAAGAGGGAGAGACTGCGAGGATTAGACAGACGGTTGGAGCTGATCCGTGTAAGATTGTTTAGGAGGTGAGAGTGTGTATAAGGGAGTGAAAGGAAAGGGAGGGAGAGGGGGCATTAGTAGGCCATCCTGTCTCCCATGAGTCCTTCACTTGTTGTGCACTCCTGGTAAACACACGCAACCATGTCTGCGAGGTATACACTTCAAAGAGAGGTGTGAATGGAGGCTTCTCTTCAGTACATTGTGTTCTTCTACAAATGAGAGTGTGTATGCAGATTTCCACGATGCTGAGGAGGCAGAGAAAGCTTGGAAGTGAAAGATTTTCTGCACACAGTCTTTGAGATTCAACCGTGTACTGCAATTGACAGCACAGCTGGCCACAATGTTCTCCCACTGCTGAGTGGAAAATTCCTACTATGACGGAGCATGAAGTGGGTGTGTGTGTGTGTGAGGGAGGGCGGGAGAGTGTATGTGTGTGCATGACACACACATGAGAGAGAGAGAGAGAGGGGAGAGAGAGAAGGAGGGCGATCTGAGGGGGCTGGGCTACGGTCCAAACAGCAAGCGAGGGATTGGTTGGCGGAAAAGCTGCCTTTGTGAGATCACAGCCCCCACAACAGCTTCCACCCACATGGAGGACTTGATGTGAAAAGATCCACCCTTCCTACGCCAAATTCATCAAAAGAACCCTGTGTTCCTCAGGAAGTACAACCTTCAAGACATTCACATCACCTGCTGCACACCCAGAGACTCAATTACACATGTGGAGATGAGTCACAGCGGACGGCGCTGGAAGTTCTGCTGCCAACTAAAGTGGAGCATGAATCATGGTTTCCTTTTATACACATCCAGAAAAGTGAAAGGGTTTAATGAGCCAGCTTATTGATTTGCAGGTCAGCTGCAAAGTGGACTTTTCTGGGAACATATAGGGGGAGGAAAAACAACTCTGAGAGCAAAGAGAGAGTGCAGAAAAAAGTAAAAGAGTGCAAGTATTCTTCTAATTTCTAGTCACACGGACACAGTTACATGAAGCCAAATATCTCAATCAGATATGGATGCATCATCTTGAATATCTAGTCTCGAAAACATCTTTATTGAAGTCCTTTCTCAGTTGAAACAAGCTTTTTTTTACTCGTCATAAGGTTTCGAAACTCCTGAGTTATTTTCGTTAATAATAAACCATCTTGTTTCAGGGAGTTGACTCAGCTTGAATTAAGAAAACAAATCTTGATTTAAATCTGCTTATTATGAGACACTAAACTTCTCAATACAAGAAAATATGAATGACATGAGTTTTCCAGCTTTTTTAAAGGTCTCTCTTTTCTAGTAAAGCTGAAACTTAATGTCTTGTTTGAAATATTTGCATTTGAATGAAGAAAAATAAACTTATTATTAGTTAAAATACAATAATTCTAAGGTATTTTCTGTGTTCAGTGAGGTTAGATATTTTCGACTTTTATGGAAAGTTGTGACAAGCCAAATTTTTTTGTTCATTTTTCTTTGTTTACGTAAAATACTCCTGATTTTTTTCTTACTTTTGCTTAGAGTAGTCAAGTTTTAAAGGTAAGGAAGTCTGTAATAACCATCCATGAATGGCATCATCTTAATAATGAGCAGACTTATTGATTTGCAGGTCATAAATAAATCTGACTTTTCTGGGGGATAAACAGTAACAACCAGCTTCATAAAGCCAATTTTGTCAGTAAGGATGAGATTTAATTGATACTAATGCCGTCATTTATCCGATGGTTTATTCCTTATGTGAATTTTCTGTGTGCAAAATGTAGCTTTACAGATCTGTCAACGTTTTATTGCATTCAAGAGTAAATAAACATGAAGTTGGTCAATGAATGTGGATATCTCTAGATGTATTTAAATAGAAGAAAGTACAGATGTTTATATATGGTCAGTAGATCCTCAATCTCTAGATGTAAATAAGTCAAAATAAGTTAAAAAAATCTCACATTGGCCACCTAGCTGTGCTTTGAGCTTGCCGTAGTTTTGATGAAATCACTTCCTGTCAGTGTTGGACATTTTCAAGTTTTAAGTATTGTGACATGTGTCTGTGATGACAGTTTGAATCCTGTTTTAAAACTGAAGTATCTCGACATGTGACCGACCTGCAGATTCTGAAATCTTGTGCTCTATCATAAAATAAATTCTCCTCACCTTTTATTGTGTGTTAAGTGTTTTCTTGCACATGGAGCAGCCGGTTGGTCCAAGCTTTGTTTGAAGGTCACAGAAATGAGCCACTTCCTGCTGAAAATTCAGGAAATAATCAGTATTTGTACATTTACAATAACTCAGAGGACTCCAATCACTTGTGGTGGCACACAGACAATCTTCACTGAAGTGTCGTTTAGCTCATTGATCTCGATGAACAATCTGAGTCTTTGCCAACTTAGTTTACTCCCAAGGCTGTTAATCACTGCATTTCCTGAAGCAGCAGGAAGCAGAAATTCACTAACGAGCCTGTGGATCAAACTGCAGAAACACAGAGAAGGACTGGGCGGAGTAACGAGGAGCTGACGGAGAGAAAGAAGAAAGAGATCGCTTCAAAAATATGTTTCTCTCTGCTTTTGCTATTCAAGGTTTGTGATATTTGAGTTTGAAGAAAGTGATGACTAATAGAGAAAGCAAAAAGACAGGTGAAGTTTTAGTGGGTTACTGTGACACAGAATGTAGTACACAATGTCTCAAAAATTCACGGTATAATTATCTGTATTTGTAGATATTTTTAATCCATTTCTACTGTAGTCTAGCAAAGATTTTCCCATGATGCCTTCACTGTGCTCTATCTTTTGACCACCAGATGGTGATACTCAGTCAGACTGGACATGTCACCCTCAGGTGACCTCCCATAACCTGACTCTTCACGAAGACCTTTCCCCCACATCAGCGTTTACTGTTTATTTTCCCTCCATCACTCCTCAGACTCCACCCCACACCCTCACTTTTGCTAGAAACCAATAACTGAAACATCCTGGACCAAGAATCCGATTCGATGCGGTGCTTCTTTGCCTCACTTTTTATTATTATGACACATTACTCCACATTTGTGCTGTCAGAGTTTAAGGTGTCAAAGAGAGCTGATGATAGGCTTTCCACATTTTGCTGAGCTGCCGGGCCGCTAACCCCTAATCCAAATTGCCCCAACTTGCAGCCAAAGCATGTATCATAAACCCATGACATGAGGATTTACAAGGAAGGTGCATCTTCTTTTCGCTGCATTTTGAGTGAAACAGAACAGGCTGGAGCTCATGACGGGGTATTAACACACCATGAGCAGAGCCATGCACTGAATTAAGCATTTTTTTTTTTCTTTTTTTTTTTTTAGGATTAGGCATGCAAACCAGCAGCCCTCCCATCTGTGACAACGAATCACTCTGGGTAGAAGAATTAGCAGTCATAGCCTTGTGACCAGCTGTCTCTCGCTGTGAAACCTCGCAGCGCTCTGAGAGACATCTGATTTGATCTGTCAATAAGTCAGACAGGATGTGCTGTCACATGTGCTGATGAACTGAGCAGTGCTGCCAGCGCCCGTCTCCCCGCCCCAGACACAGATCTAAGCAGACAAACCTTGTTTACTCCTCATTTAGACATTATTTCAAGCCCACCGAGTTTACATCCTTCTGCTGCATGCAACATTGTTTTGCAATTATGCAAATATTTTTGTGCCAAAGGGAGGTGCTGGCACACGGCTGGCAAACATAGCTGTCCTCAATCTAAGTAGGATTAAGTGCTCATCTTGGATTATGGTACATGGGGACATTTACATTTCCATCTATCATCAGTGAAACTAACACCAGGACAACAAAACTCATTTGGATGAGTCAAAGTCTCTGATGCATTAATCAAATTAAACTCCCACAGGTGAAGATAATAAAAGTTTCTAGGGTGTTACAGGTATTTAGGGTGATGCTTAGGAAGAATAAACTTTACTCTCAGCTTGTTAAGCTCAGAAAATATCAGCTGTGATATCATCATGAGCTGAGCAGCAGCTTAGAAATCTCTGATACAAACTGTTGCTTCACTGCAGAGCCGCAGAAAGGTAGTTTAAGCTTTATTTGTGACAAAGAGGCAACGTGGTTTAGGAAAATGAAGCATGTATTCATGGGAAATCCACTTGAAGATGACCTGAGCCAGGAAAACAAACTTTTACAACATTAAAAAAAGTACTGAGCCACTATGGAAGCCTATTTCTGCCAGTTAAAAAAAATAAGATAAAAACTTTGCTCCGTTGAGTCTTTTTCCCAATTCTTTTGGTTAAAATTTTGAGTTACAAAGTTGAAAATTTGACTTTTTATCTCAAAATTAAAAAAAAAACTTACTTAGTTTAACAATCGTTGTTTTCTGCCAATGGGATAAGATAAAAGATTCTTGTTTTAAGACATCTTTCTAATTTCGTCTTATTCCATTGGCAGATTTTTTTGACTCGTTACAAGCAATTAACACCTCATTTTTGTCTTAAAAAAACTTGAAATGAGACATTTTTATGACCTGGTCTGGTGAATGTGGCTCAAATTAAGAACAATAAGACAATTTTTACTACAAATAAGACATAATGACTTGCTTAGATTTCAGTTTTTGCAGTGCATGCAGCAGTTATTCTGCAGTGATCTGTTCAAACCTGAGAGTCTATCAATAAAATGAAGAGCCAGGTTACGTTTGCTCTGCTTGGTGAGGTTGGAGTTGGTAGATGAGCACTGGTAGGACACAATTATTAAGAACAATAAGACAAGTTTTTCTACAAATAAGACATAATGACTTGCTTAGATTTCAGTTTTTGCTGTGAAGAGCTTGTTGAATCAGAGACCCAGCTCAGCTTCTGTAACTAGTGAACAGAAGCTTAAAGCCTGCATCATATCCAACATCGGCTTCATTTAACAGCGTCAGGAACAGACGGTGGCGTAGCGGAGAATACATCCATGATTACACAGTCTATGGTTTTGTCAACCCCAAGTGTTTGTTTGAATAAAAGTGTCACTCCAGCTAACGACAGCCAATCACACTCTCGGTAATTATTTCCATTAACTTACTTTTACACTTTTTGGTGACTTGTTTTGATCAGATTTTGGAGCTGAAAGGTCGTCAAAGTGCAAATATTCCATTGCAAAGCCCTAAAATGAGAAGCATTTGTCTGCAAGTCAAAGCACTTGTTGTTTTCATATTTGCATTTTCTGAACAGATGTGAGCATTGTTTCCCATAAGAGAGACTTTGTTGGTCTTTAAATAACAGAGACAATGAGGTGAAATCAAGACACAGTTGTTGTTTTTTTTGTGGGTTTTATTTATTAGTCCATTAATGAAAACCCTCCAGCACATGACGGAGCTGGCCGGACAACTGAGAGCCAAAAAGAGCCAGTGAGATGTCAATTTAGTCACATATTTATTACATAAATATATAGTAAAATAGACCAGCGACAATTACCATAAAAATATCTTCCTTTAAAACCCTGACCATAAACAAAGATTTGAAAATCACACACTGACATTTACAAACACGCTGATTGTCTGGACCTGTCATAAGCAGCCCACCACAAAAACCTGACATCACACCACCCACTGGACTCTGGCTGGGAGGAGGAGGAGGAGAAAGAGGAGGAGGAGGAGGTGTGGGGAGGAGAAGAAGGGGAGGACAGGTCCAGGTGAGAGGGGCTCAGTGTGATGAAGGTGTGGGTGGTGTGAGAGGAGATCACAGTAGATATTCGGAGGTTTCCTGCAAGTGTGTTTATTGAAAGACAAGTCCGAGTGTGTTTATTTCTGAAGCTCAGAGCGTCGCCTAAAGCTCGACTGTTTGTCCTTGCATGTTTGTTTGCCCCTGTGCTTCATGAAAATGAATCCTAAATATTGTTCCTTTGCTTTGTATACCTGTGAAAGTCATCTGAGAGTTAAATAATAATAAGTATAATATAATAAAAATAATATAATAGTATCTCCAGATACTCATTGTCGTCTGGTTCAACCTGCACCACATACCAGGAGGCTGGGGTTTGTAGCGTTACATAGTGTTCTCTGCGCTGTGAGACGTAGAGTGAATAAATATTCTGATACTTTAAACTAACATTTGTTCTACCCTGAAAATAGATGAATATGTGGCACATCTGGAGAAAGACAGAAGGAGAAAGAGAGAGATCTACTGTGTACAGTGAGTGGCCATGTGTTTCCCTGCGTACTGCGTCCTCTGTTCACTGTGGCAGTAGACTGGCCTAGGAGGTACCTGCAAACTGTTATACACGGCTTCGCTTTACTGCAATTCTCCGTCAAGGTTCCCTTTGGGTTCTTATGCTTTCTAGAAATCTCCCTAATGCGTGTCCTGATCGAGGACCGTGAAACATGAAAAACCTGGACATTCCTGTAACTCTGCGGCTCATAAAAGTGGAGGAAGAATGTCAGAAATGATGTCGATTGAAAGCAGCCGTCTCTGGGGTTTTATGGGGGTAAGAAGTGTTAGACCGCGCAAAGGTGCACCGCAATCCAAAACCAGGGGGTGTAACTCGCACTCGAATTGTTTAAGAATATGGCTCAAACATGATGGCCTGCTTTGACATTTGGACGATTTAACATTAAGACTATTGTGTTATATACGTTGCAGTACTGCGAGTGACCACTAGGGTAAGTTTGCATGCCCTGGATAGTTGCTTTAGTTGAAATTTACACCAAAAACGAGCATCGCCTCCTGATTCTATAGGGAAGCCTTAAATGTAACAATGACCAGAAATGTAACAGAATATATTTATACATGTTAAATAATTTAAAAAAAGTAATAACTGGTCAATAATGCAACTTAAGAGTAAAAAATGTAATAAAAAACAAAAATAACAAGCTGTTACATCTTGGCAAAAAAAAAAAAAAGTTTTGCTACAGCATTTGTTACATTATTGACTAGTTATTATTACATTTTGGGTTTTTATTCACATGGCAACCTCCTGTCTGAAAATATGAGATAATGTGTGAGTCCTACAATTTGCATTTTTACATTGCAGTACTGTGTGTGACCACTAGGGTGAGTTTACATGCCCTGTATAGTTGCCACTCTTTAAATTCATGCAAAAAAGTGGGCGTGGCCTCTTGAATTTTAAGGGGAACTCTAAATATAACCCGAAATGTAACAGTTAACCTCATTAAACCCAAAACGTAACACATCTTTCTATTTTGGGCCAAAAGTTATTTCGACCTGTTACATTTTCAACCAGTTATTACATTTTTAAACTCAGATTTTGTGTCGCTGTTATATTTCAGTCATTGTTACAAATTATGCTCTAAAAGCATTTAACTTGTAGTTTTCTTGACTGCCAGCAGAGGGCGACTCTTCTGGTTCCACCAAGTAAAATTAAATTGACTCTCAGGTCATCGTAAGAAATAAATTTGCCAATTTTGTGTCCATTCTGAGTATTAAAACCTCTTAATTAGAAGAGCGGCATGGCAATTTGAACACACTGACTTTTCCGAATATGTACATGTAGCTAAAAAAAGACAGAATCTACACATTCACTGTCTTAATTTTAGAATTTGAGTCGTCATCAAAGTGTCTCCGCTGGATGAAACAGTAGCTGCTATGTGTGTTCAGCCACCGGTGGCAGCACTGAGCTCACACTCTTCCGTCCCGACTTCCCAGACTCTTTTTTTGCTCGTTTTCTTTTTACTCCACTACCAAACTCTGCTTTAACAAAGACTTTTCTGAGTCAACTTTTCATCACTTTCTCCTCAGGCTTTCGCTTTCAACCCTCCTCGCTGCGATCACCAAGCGGAGACGCAGAGTTTCTGAATGTCCAGGTTTCAGGAGATGAAACATACAATGAAGCCCTGGATCAGGACGAGTTACAATCGTGCTCGAATCTCTTGCGCTGTGTGGTTCCCTGCTGTTTCCAGTGGTTTTTAAGACTTGGATCGTAGTTTTCATGGAGAGCTGTGACAACAGGCTGACACGCTTTCAACATAACTGAGAAAACACCTCACATCCCGTCTTTGGCACCTTCCATCTAACCCTGATCCGGACCGGACAGGTAGTGACCCCTGAGCGTCTGCAGAACACATCATAAATTTCCCAGCAGCCTCTGCAGTCACAGTGAAGCAAGGAACTTCGTAAGGAGTGATACAAAAGTAAGAAAAGTAGCTGTAGTAGCCGTCGTAGGGAAGGGTTTTTTTTATAGCTCATTTGCATGGTAACTTTATTTTTGTTGTTCTGTAAAACATCTGCTGGTTCAGAGTCGTGGAGTTACTTAGAGAGTTTCCAGAGCTGCACATGTACTGAGCAGGCTAGACCGGTTCCTTGAGAAATCTAAGCAAAAGAAAAGAAATCAAATAGAGAGAGAAAGAGAAAGAGAGAAAGAGAGAGAAATCCACCTCAGCGTCGGCAGAATGGGCTGAAATATCAAAAACACTAACGGTTCATCGGAGAGAGGTGTTGAGTTTGAATGCACCGCCCGGATAGGAAAGCGGCATCTTTGAGTTAAATCAAGACAAAGTAAACTCCTGCACGCTGTTAATGCTCAGGTCCATTCATTCAGGACGATGGAACGATTTCTCCACATTCAGTTTACTTTTCTTGATTTACGGCGTTTGATGCACCTGTTTTTCTCCTTACAGGCGCTTTTGCTTTCATCACTTGAAACCTTTCTCTCACAGGACAGTGGGTTGTATAATAGTGAGTACAGACACACAGACAGTTCATAGACATTTGTACAACAAAACCTCATTTTGAAAGAAAGTCTTACATGAAAACATCAACCACCACCAACTGCTGCGTACAAGACTACGTACTGAAGAACTTGTTGCGTCCACCAGGTATCTACTTTTTTAGCGTAACATTGATCCTGCTGTTAAAGATACCACTTTGAAGCGTAGAGTGTTTTTGCTAACATTTTTTAAAAAACATCCTATAAGCATGCTAAGCTTTTTCTGTACATGCGACACTTTTTCCGTTGTGTAGTAAAAAGGTGGTTCAGTAAAGAAGATGTTCCCAGTGGACATGTAGCCTTAAAGAGGTGGTTGTTGGTGATTTGCTGGTGTTGTTATAAAGAGTCTTGGACCTGCTACAGAGTGGAATTAACTGATCCCTCTCTTTAAGGTTTAGCTGAGAAGGGAGCACTTCCTCTGGTTTTGCATACAACAGCGGGCTTATGTTGTGTATGTGCCGATTGCGCTGAGAGTGTATGTTCTCTGAGGGCATGTGACAGAACAGAAGACAAGGGAAGAAGAACGAGAGCACAGGAGACGAGGAGTGAGGACGTGAGGAAAGCACCCTTTAAGGCCGTTTGCTTTTTTTTTTATTAGTATTATTATTATTATTATTATTATGTATCAAACCTGAGCAGTTCTGAACCCCAAATCAAAACCTTATTTTCAACCTGACAAACGTTGCATATATTTCTCAAACGCACACACTTCCTCCAACTGCAATACAAGTCATATAATTTATGTAATCTCTGATGTATAATCTGATTGATAGACTTTTCATAGATGAACTCATTTGTGTACATTCTTAGCTGTCTTGGCATGTGATTTCCCACCCGATTACAAAAATATCCCCATGACTATAATCTCCTTGCAGATAGTCCGAGCAGCACAGCACCGTACAAGTTCACGCCGTAGAAACCTTCACTAAGTGCTCTTTGTTTTCTCTTGGGATTTGGTGTACTAGGCAATGGACTCACAACAGACAGACTCCACTCAAAGCTATCCACAAGATCCGGTGGCGAGTTGGTCACACAGGGCAGTAAATGGACAACCATGCGCCATCACATAAGGGACGGGGGAATGATCAATATGTCTACTCACACAACGCCGGCCAAACAGTATGTTAACAGTCATAATTTAGACATCAGTCTGCATCTTCGTCTCTCAAAACACAGTTTGATGATGTGCCCCAAAGGCAGATTTGGCACTTTGTTTCTCCGGTTAACGTCGGCTGATTCTTCTCGTCGTAATGTGGCTATAAAACAGGGTTTGGTTTCGAGTTTTCTTATTAAACGTTGTGCATTGGGACAATCGAAAAATCACCCATGAGAGTCCTAAACTGCTACCGCCCGGCACACCTATTCACGCCCTGCTAGGGATTCAACTCAACAGCATGCATTCTCTGAGTGCAAAGCTCATAATAAATCCTCTAGAGGCCTATGAAACACGCCAGGGAACAATACCACAGAGGAGCAGGGATACAAAAGCAATCAATAAGGCCATCATTTGGAAAGAGAAACACAATTGCACAGCCTCGAACTGCAGCCGCGGCGGCAGTAATCAGCGAGCAACAGTCTGGCTTTTGTTTGTGGGAATCCTTTCAGCCTCGCTTTTTTGAAACATTACCCACTACTGCAATTTCGTCTCTTACAACCTCACACCTTAGCCCGCTGAACACAATATTAGTTACATTCTTCAAAGGTAAAAAGTCTATGACAGGACTCTGGTTCCCAGACTTCTGTCACGTACCTCGGCCTAAAAAGGTGCTTTTTTTGTTTTAAAGGAGGAGAAGGGAGAGCAGAGCAGGTTGGTCGGGTGTCAGAACCACAGACAGACGTTCACAGGGTTCAAAGG
The DNA here is from genome assembly GCA_008086565.1 of Thalassoma bifasciatum. NCBI lineage: Eukaryota > Metazoa > Chordata > Actinopteri > Labriformes > Labridae > Thalassoma > Thalassoma bifasciatum. The sequence goes on from RPOG01001732.1 coordinate 13,258, forward strand.
GCTCACATATTTACACCACAGGTCTCTCACATGGACATGGACGCTGACATTCACATGCACGCCTCTATATACATGCACAGCCGTGGTTTTTAGCCATGCCAGCCTTTCAGTACATCACAGAGTTAAACATGAAGCGCACTGGAATAGAACAGGCCTGCGGACGGAGGAACAAAGCCAGTTTCTCTGCCCCCTCCTCCCCAAAGGGTGGATGGAGCCCAGCTTGGATGAGAGCCATGTTCTGCTGCTGTATATATGCACACCATTAGCCGACTGGGAGAGGGAGAGCTGGATATTGCTGCTGGCACTTTGACCGTAAAGGGAGAAAGTGCAAAGACGAGACTTTTTTCCGAGAGAAAGGGCTGAATTTGCGTTCGCACACTTTGGCACATCTTTCAAAGTCAAAGTGTGATTTATTTAGGATCAAAGTGGATTCTTCAAACACTGACCCGAATCAGAAATGACAAATATTTATTTATTTATTTTTTTTAAGAATTTCCCACTGTGCTAGGGAAGCCCATTTCCACCAGGAAAGACATAAAACTTCAGAGATGATAACAAACACTTGTGACAGGCTGAATCAGGAGATGACAAACATGATTGCTTCTCAGAATAACATTATTCTAATGTTGGAGACACAGACACACCTTTATTTATAATCTAAAATGAGTTTGCATTTTAATTTGGATCCAATTAGAGACAAAATCTTCACATTTTATTGTCTTTTTTTTTGCTGAGATGGGTGATGCTGTTTTCCTCTCAATGCAAATTATGTTTCACTCCAATTATGTTCTCCACAGGTGATGTGGTTTTAGGGGTTTTGTTCTTTAAATTAAACCATTAAATTCATGTTTACACTTGTGCAAACTCTCCTCTCTTTGCAGAGTTTTTCACTGAGCGTCAGTGCCGGCCTCCTCTGCACATGACGGTTCATTGTCCTCTGCTCGATGCCGTGGGAATCATTTCGTGTGGCACGAACTTCCTCACAGAGAGAGAACATTTTTAACCCTTTCTAGTCCTGGTCTGCTCTTAATAATATTCCCTGTTAGCCACAATGCTAGATTAGCATCTTTAACCTTTGTTTACAGTCTGCAGGAGGCTTGAAGTCACTTTAGCTTTAGCAGCGTTTGATAATCCAGGTTTAGGATGAATGACTTTGAGCAAAGCTTGGCTGACAATTCATTTACTTTGCATGCAACAAAAACCTCGAATATTGCAGATCATTTCATTAAAAATTCTTATTACACTACTAATTTAATAAGAAGACTTTAGAATTTAATGACAGACTTCATTGATCATAGATACAATAAAAGGGTAGGTGCAGCACTACCTTGAAATCAAATTTATATCCTTGATTTGTAGCTTTTATGAATAGAATTGACAAAAATTTAGATTTATTTTGCAGCTTAGCCACCAGGTTTAATTAAAATTTTAATTTTCTTCTCTGGTTTAAACCTCAAACTTGAAATAAAATAGAGTAAAACTCAGGTCTTTGGTCAGATACGTGAATCTAATTGGCTCCTAAAACCACAATTTGAACCCATCTCGTCATAAAATCAAATGTATATCCTTCACTTATAGCTTTTATTTACAGAATTGACAAAAAAATTCAGATGTATTTTGCAGCTTAGGCACCAGGTTTAACAAGAAATTCAACGAGACAATGTTTTATTTTCTGATTTAAACCTCAAACTTGAAATAAAAGGAATAAATTTACATTCTTTGGTTGGATTTGTATTTGTTGTTGACTTCTAAAACTCAAAACTGAACCCAGTTTTTCTTCTAAATCAAATTTATACCCTACATTTGAAGCTTTTATTTATAGAATTGACTAAAATCTAGATTTATTTTGCAGTTAAGTTTTCGTTTTCATCAAGAAATTCAACCGAGTGAAGGCTTGTTTTCTGGTTTAACCCCCAAACTTGATACAAAATGGAATAAATCTGAACCCATCTCTCTTCCCTAATGTATAGATTATTTTCTTTTTCTCCTTGTAATGCGTTAGCATTGTCAAAAAACTGATTTTATTTTATTTTACTTTCAAAATTTTCTTTGACAGCATCATGGGCAGAGTCTTAAATCTTCTCATTTTGTATCTTAGTTGTTTTTAAACTTGTTGATTTAATATTTCTGATGTCGTTCTATCCGATGGCTTCTTTTGTCTTTTCTTTTATTTCTTTTTTAATGTTCTTTTTAATTATGTGAAGACCTTTTTAAAGCTGTTCTGAAACATGCTACCTAATTAAAGTTATTATCATGCTGAAATGCTGAACGTGCTTCCTGTGAGAAAGTGCCTAATGTTGAACTGTGATGCTCAGCATTTCAGCATCCTGCATCTGCTGAAAGGAAATGCAGGCCCCCACTCTAGTTATTATTATTATTGTCTTCTTGAGGTCTGAGGTCTTTGCTTCTTTCCTGGCACTAACGGGCTTCCGTAGAGCGCAGCATCAATCCAAAAACCAACAACAGATCAGATCAGACTGTCACGTCTCTCTCCCACCTCCACACATGCAGAAATACTTTATCTGGAGTTTTCGCTGTAATGTGGGCATGAATCTTTGAGGATGAAGTGAACTCAGGATCCAAATCCGTGAGTCCTGAATGTCTACAAGCTTCAATCTGACAGACGTAAAAAAAAAAAAACCCAAAACAAAGGAACAAAAACTGTGAATTATAAATTGAGGAGACAAAAAAAAGATGAGCTAACAATGTGTTTTCATCTAAGGTTCATCATCATTTATTAGAAAATGTTCTTTTACCTGAGAGAATCCTTCAATAGCTTCCTTTACCCAGTCACAAAAAGTGGTGTGTGTTTGTGTGTGTACACGTGAGTGTGTGTGTCTGGAGCCGGTGAAGCTGATGCTCTCACGGGTGGGTGCGTTTTGATAAACATTCATGAGGTCGCTTTTTTCCCCCACAAATGTATAAATAAAATCTGATGAGATGAGAGATTCGCCGAAAGGGTTCACTCGCTCACTTATTGCACTTCATTAGAAAATAATAGTAAACTTTATAATTAGTCATTAAGAGCTTCGGCCTAAAGGCTGCGGCTCTGTTTGCTTTCTGGTTGGACTAATTCAGGAAACATTAAATAGAAAAAGGCAGAGGGCTTCCGTGCAATTTTTTTTTTACTCTTTCAATATTACTGCCAAAGATTTTCCACTCAGCGTGGGTTTGTTTGGGTCAGACAAAGTGCTTCTTTTAGTTAAGTGCTAGAGTACGATGATAGTCAGCAGGTTGTGGATGTTTTTATCAGTGGGAGGTTTTCGATAGCAGAGATCGTGGGTTTGTAACTCGCGAATGCTACAAACATCCCACTGATGTACATCGACCAACCAGGATCCTCTTGGACGTTACATTTACTTGGTCGCAGGATAAAAAAAATTAAAGCTTTTCACACGTATTGCAGAGGGGAGATGAATTTCAAGGGCGAAAATCTTGGATCGAGGCTTTAACAATCAACCCACCGAGCGTTGAAGACGCCGCATCGACAGACACCGAAACCACCGGACAACACGCCACGTACACGTTCACACACACCACTTTCTGAGCAGTTTACAAAAAACACAACATTTCGTAGAATCCTTATTCTCCACAACATCCCGAGTACCCCTCCTACTTGTTCTCCTACCGAGACCCGGTCCCGACCCTCGCCCCCTCGCCACAGAGAGCGAGAGCGAGAGCCGCCAGGTCCCGGCGAGAACGTCTGGAATCCAAAGCCAGGCCGAATTTGATTTCAGAAGTGAGACTCGCTCGTAGCTGTTACAGTGAGCGCGTCTCTGAAGGGAGCTGGAGGGAAAATTGCATAGACATCTTGCTACTTGCATGTCTTCACAAACTCTACATTTGGCATGGGGGAGGGGGAGGGACCAAACACAACCATAAAACCAAAAACATCACAGACAATATCCACCCTTGTCCAATGTGTCAACATGTGAGAATAAGTCAGGATCATAATAACGATGGAGGGATGGGAAACCCCGCAAAGCCAGCCTGGAAACGCTCGCTCAGGGAATTCACCTGAGACCGACGCGTTGACCATAAGAAGTTCGGCTTTAACCATTAATCTGAGTTTGGTACCAACTTATCTGAGACTCCATTTACACTTCATTAGTCTTGAGAAAAAAAGCAGCTGATGGGAACTTTAAGCTCTGGTTTTATAGTGACCAGTTTTTGTTTTGCAAGACTTAAACTTAAACTCCGACACCGTAAATACGGAGGCTATAAAATTCCTTCTCAAAGCACTTTTTAATATACATGAATATCCCAACTTTTTTTTTTTTTTTTAAGAATCCTTTTAAATGCAAGTTTTAACATTCAAAACATTATTCTGTATATTTCTTGCTTCATATAATCATCTCTGACAAAAATCATGCTATTTTGATTGGTGGCCTGTTGGAATACCTTCACTGACCACCAGGAGGCCGTGACCCACAATTTGGGTTTTACAGTTTTAGAGTGTTACCAGCTAGCTGTTTCCTGTTGCTAACTTAACTTTTAAAACTGTACTGCAAGCATTTTACTTTTTGATATCTTTTTAACTTTGATGAACATATTTTAGGGCTGCACAATGTATCGTTTGAGTATCGTCATCGAGATACACGCATGCATTAATTAAGTTTACATAGCTTCTCTACATCCAATAACATCCCTATAATAGATGAGCATTCATGAATACATTTGACCACATTACATGCAAAAAACTGCAGAGTTATTTCACCTTCTCGGCGCTCTGTCATCACACCTGCTGTTATCAGGGTCGGGCAGAGCGACGTGCAGCGACTGAGAATTTAGACAATCTGACAGTTCGCTTTTAGTTAAAAACATCTTGGTTTTCCAAGATATGTCCACCCTTTTGGGGGGTAAAATTATACCTGGGAGGATTTTACAAAATTCCCAACGATTAAAGTCAAAAATTTAAAAGTTAAAAGTAGAGGACAAAAAGTCAAGTGTTGAAATATTGAGAAGAAAAGTCCAATTTTTTTAGATAAAACCTCAAAATGTTGAAATTAAATGTCAAAACTTTGAGTTTGAAGTAACAAAATTTTGAGGCGGAAAGTCCAAATTTTGAGATAAATACAAAATTGTAGAATAAAAGGTCAAAATTTGGGGAAAAAAGGCAGAACTATGAGATACAAAAGTTAACATTGGAGGACAAAAAGTCCGAATTTTGACATTAAAGTGTTGAAATATTGAGATAAAAGTCCAAATTTCAAAATAAAAGTCCAAATTGTGACATAAATTGTAAAAAATTGGGATAAAAAGTCAAGATTTTGAGATACATCAGTCAAAAAACACAAACATTGTTATAACAAAGTTGAGGTAAGGGGTCCTCTTCTTTTTTTAAGATTTTACAATATGGTCACTTTAAGATGACATCACATAAGGTGCTTTATTTAGTAATTAAGCATTTAGCACTTCCAGGGTTAAATGCAGCGGCTTCCACATCTGTTTTGTCATTTCAGGGAGAATTCAGCCGAACAGAGGGAAGCAGGAAACTTTAAAAATTATAGTAATATCACTTTTCTCTTAATATCTTGCAGCCCTAACATGTAGTAAATTGTTTGATTTTTTTTCTGATCTTTGGGTATGTTACTGATCCTCCATAGCTTCAAAGACGTGGGATGTTTGGTGTAAATGGCGTCTGCTGTTGGACTCGGGTATTTCCTCCAATGTTAAGCTTTAAGGAAGTTCAGGCTGGCTTCTTGGAGCCGATGGGGGGGGGGGCGCACAAATGGGGGAGTTCCTTTTTGACTTTTCCAAACTACGATGCGAGCGCGTGGCAGCCACTTCAGCCGACATTCAAAGCGTGTTATCGTTTTAACCCTCACTCCCCACTTTCCCAGCAGCGTCTGACTTTAAGGCGCCGTGGCTGCCGGCGGCGCTCGCATCGAGAGTTTGTCAGAACTAATCCACAGATGAAAACACACAACTCTAGGAAACTCATGTGTAGCGTGTCTTGTAGTCGTGAGAATACGAGGGGTACGAATCTTTCTCTTTGCAAACAAGAAGAGGCACAGGGTTTATGATTAATGTCACGGGGCACTTCTGAGTATGGAACAGCATGCACGTGTGAGAGAGTGCATACATACAAATGTTTGAAACATTACACATTACGTAGCTTTTTTTCCTCTTACACCACAGCGGGATGGAGCGGTTAAATTTACTGTGTTGCGATAAATCTTGAGTGTTGTATGTTTTTTGTATTTACATCCTTGGTTATGGCCAAAAGAAAATTGAAAAGAAACAAAAATAAAACCAAAACAGAAAACATACAAAAATACATAACATAGTATTGCACCTTGCAGATGGGCAATAAATATTCTCAGTTTTGTTGGTTGTTTGTAACGTCTATGTGACACCACTATCCTTTTTTCTGCTGGTGTGTGGAAGTTAGGTTGTGGGTGCCGGGCTCAGGTCCAGCCCCCTCCTGTCAGCTACATTCAATACCATAAAACACTCAGCCATTACAAAAGTCTTAATCCCTCAGTCTCTGGGCTTTTCACATTTTGAGTTAACTGTCTAAAACCGAGCCTTTAAGGTGGAGAAGAGCTAACGTGAGCGGATGATTCGGCTCCTCGTGTTCGAGGTCGCTTCTCCCGTTATCCCAAACCAGATCAATAAGATAGAGAGCACAAAAGCTTGAGGGAAAACTCCTTTTGTAACTTCTACTGATGCGTACACACAAGCACATATTATCTTAACATATACATTTTTAAATCTATATATGCATCTCTGAACTTTCAAATGTGCCTGCAGAATATGACTCCTCCCAAGTTCCTTTGAGTTTTGTGTTGTGTGAGGTATGACGAGATTGTTTCTTTTTTTTTTGTATTTTTTTTTTTTTTTTTTTGTATTTTCAGTTTCTGTTGCATTATTTTTCCTGTTTAAGGTTTTTTTTTTCTCCAAAGTTGTATTTCATAAAAAAGAAAACAAAATATAAAAAAGAAATTCCTGTTTTGTTGGTTGTAAATTCCTCCTGATAAAAGGGGACGGACAGCTGAACAGACACACAGACAAACAGATCAGTTGGCTTATCAACACAAACTATAGATGTGAAAAAGAAGTGAAATATTTTCTATGTTACACTGCACGCATGGTCAAAAAGTGACTACAGCTGTTTTTTTTTTTCCTTTTTTACACAGAGCAGTTTAAGCATCAAAAAACAAACAGAAAAATAAGAAAACAATGATAAAATGAAAAAAAAAAAATCTCCAATAATTTTGTTCAGGAGTCTTTTTTAAAGTCATCTCTTTTCATTTTTGTTTTATGGATTTATAATCATTTCATATATCTTTTTTCTTAATCTAAATCAGACTCAGAAGGTAAAGCAGCATTATAACCCCTTCTGTCACACACACATACCCAGTCAGCTCACAGAACAAGGACATCGATCGATAGGTTTTTTCTCTTTTCAGTTCTTTTACAAAGATGTGTTGGAATTCCAAACCTGCATCTCTGGAATGTGCGATCTGGTTCTGATCCGCACCGTGTGAGAGTTGGAGGTTGTCCTTTTTGAGGGGAGCTGAGGGGGACGTTTGGGGTCGTCAGCTGGCATGGGAGTGAGGGCTCAACAAGGGGGTTGGGGGGGAGAATGTACAAACTCCTACATCTTCCCCTTCGTCCGAGTGTTTGTTAGCTTTGTCTTTACAACGTTACCCTCGCTCAGCCGCGTGATGGCGACGGGGTTTTTCGAGACCCTCGGCGTTTTGTGTTTCTTGTCCCATGCTTTCTTCGCATCCTCACATTCTCGCGCTCAAACCTTTCGTTCCCAAACCTTTCGCTGCTGCGGCTGCGGCTGCTGCTGCTGTTCACATTCATCCGGTGGCGCCACTCTAAAGGGCAAATATGGCCAGCCTTGTCTCACAAGGGAGAGGCCTGGATCCCGTTTGATGTCAGTGATTCGAGGCCAAACTGGGGGCAACCCACTCAGCGATAAGTGGGTATGATAGCTACGTTGCTCAGGGAAGAGGAGAGGGGATGATGATGTTTGGGGGAGGGCTTTGATTTGAAAGGTCACTGCTATAGGAGGGATGATGGGAAAATGAGTGCTAAAGGGAGTACTAATAAGTGCTATACAGACCAGAGATCTTACGCAGGGGTTTTTACGAACCCCTTCACGCAAACTTGGTCTAATACTGACAATTTAGGACAGGTTGGGGACTGAGCCCACTGCGACTGCCGACCTCTGTTACACAGAGCAGTCAAAACTCCGAATCTGATTTGTTTTACATCATAAAGACGGGGGGATAATTGGTGAATCCAACAGTCGGTGTTGGTTAAACTCTGATTAATAAGGGGGATAAAGTTGCAGTAGTGCAAAAGCTCCTCCAGCCTCGCTGGGTGGGAGCTGTTCAAATGGGATTTGGGTGCAATTCAGTCAGAGCTAGGCTCCAGGAGAGGGGTGGGGGGTTCGGGTCTAGATTGGGGCGGGGCTGTTAAGTCAGGATGGGGTCCATGATGATGATGATGATGCTCGTGGCGTCCGGACTCTGCCGTTGCGCCCGGAGACGGCGTTTCAGATCCTCTCTCCAACTCAGAACTGCTTCAGTGACGATCACCTGTGATCCTGCCACGTGTTCCTCTGCTTGGGTTCCTCTGGGGGGGTGGGATCCCCCGTCCTGTACAAGTGCCCAGTATGGAGTACTGCTTGGCATTGAGTATAAAATAGATTCTCTTTAGTCTCTCTTCTCTTCTTGTAGGAGTGGTAAACCCAGTTAGATTTGGCTTGGCCCCAGAATTGGAATGAACAGAGTGGGCGTTTCTAATCAAATCAACATTCTTCACTGGTCGTTTGGCTAGCACACTATGATATCTGTCACGGGTGTTTGCAGTGAGCGCTTACTGTAATAGTGGTGAGCTTTGTTAAAGTGCACGAGACCATAAGAGCTTTCCGAGTTTCCGAGTCGAGGACATTCCACTTCTTTTCTTCCGATGCACTGTCCGAGCTTATTTCCGCGGGAGGTTTTATCAGGTTTATCCGGTGGCAGTCATCATGTGTGTAGTGTGGAAGATCGCCATGATGCAGAAGGGATTGTCCGTTCTGTGCATGCTAATTCAATGGACGTGGCCACCACGGGTTTTTAGTTACTCCATGTTATCTCTCCTCTTGCTGCTCGCTTTGATGGGTGTCAGCTGGGCTGCACATCCCCACTGTTCTTTGTCGCTTCTGTAAGTCCATTTCTGTTTTCACAGAAACATCAGGTAAATCCAAAAAATCTCAAAAGATGACACTTGGTCCCGTATAACAAAAAAGAGATAACCCGAATGTGATGGGTACCATTTCCTGGAGCTGGTAGAACCATCCAGGAGGATGGCTGGCCCTCCTGTCTTCAGTGGTAATTCAATTCAACCAAGTGATAGCACTGAGGGTGTGTGTGTGTATGTGTGTGAGTGTGTGTTTGTGTGTGTACATGTCTGCCATGAGTGTTTCTGTCTTACCACGACTACAAGTGTGCACCTACGCAAAAAAATTATGCACATCTGTGAGTTAATCTACACATGCGCCAACTTGAATGGTGTATGTCTGTGTGTAGGCTGTGGGCAGCCGCCCTGTGTCCACAGAGGTGAGGTAGTGCCTGACACCACAGGGGCAGTATTGCTGCCCCAGCCTTGGGGTGTGTCCATTTTGAGGTAAATGGTAGCCTTCTTGGCGTTGCCTGCGCTCAATGATGCCCATGGTCAAAAAAGGCAAATGTGTATGGAAGCCTGAAGGGGCCACACTGAGTGGAGTCCGTGAGGAGTGGACTCTGTACAAACCCTGCAGGTTAGGGCTCTATATTGTCACTGCTGTGCAGTGCATACAGTAAAATGAGGCATTCACGTTACTCTGAGGTGATGTGTGTTTTCGTATGTGTGTTTGTGTGAGAGAGAGAGAAAGAGACAGAAAGAATAAAAAAGAGAAAGACGGGTAGAAACTGTGTGTGTGTGTGTGTGTGTGTGTGTGTGTTTGTGTAAGTTGAGCTTTGCTGTCTTGCTGGTGGTTCCTGCTATTCTAAACCTCCTCTGAGGCTGGGTGTGGGAGATTTACTCGTGACCCCTGGCTCTGAATCTACAATCCGCATATTAAATCTTATTTCCCCTCTCTCTCTCTCTCTCTCTCTCTCTCTCTCTTTCTCATCCCTCCCTTCTCTACTCTCGTCTCCTTTTCACTGTTTTTTTTTCAGTGCGGTACCTCCTTGCAGAGAGAAGGGCTTAATTGTCATTCATAAGACGGTCCGCTGCTGGAACAAGCAGCAGGGGCAATGACAAGGCAAAGTCTGCTCATATGTGTGTGTGTGTAGTGTGTGTATGAGTGTGTGTGTGTCCACACGGCGTGTCACAGGAGCCGGTCCAATGACACAAATGAAGGTAGATATGGAGCCATGGTTTTTCAAAGGTAGACAACACATTATCATAAAACTGGAGTAGCCTTTTATAAATATAGCACCGGTTTTCACTGGAATCTAAGTAGAAGAAGAAGAAGCTCCAACAAACAGCTGTAACGGCTCAGATTGAGAAGTAGGAGTCTAGATCGCCACGTGGTCTGGTAGCTCTGCTTTACTAAAGCTGTCATACACCAGAGGAACGCCTAAGAAGCATCTGCTGAAAACTCCATGTGCAGTGTTTGCTGATTGTGTGTGCCTGCATAACTGTGAGCTTTAAATGTCCGTGTGTTCTGAATCACTGCCTTACACTTATTCAGAAATAATACTGAGAGGTGCGGGCCAGCATGAGGGCTGGAAGTCGGGCTTCAAACTGTGTAAATCTGTGACCGCTGAAGAGAACCAGAGAAGGGGAACGAGCCCCCGCAAAGAGCGCTGCTCTGAAGAACTGAGGTGGAACTGGCTGTGGTTTTGTGTGTGTTCGTGTGTGTGAGTGTTTATGCGTGTGTTCCTGTGTGTTTCTCTGTGTAGGTGTCTTGGCAAATGGCTACAACTTTGACTATATAAGACATCATGCTCAGACAGAAGGGCCCCCAATCGGATTTTAAAACAGGGGTAAGAAAAAGAAGGAGAAAGAAGTGGAGGACAGGGTGTTCAAAAAAATCCTCGGTTAGCTTGACTCTCCTGTTGCTGGTGTGTTGTTTCTGTTATTGTTGGTTCCAGTTTGTAAAAGTATAAACTGTAAATTGCGATGTTGGAGAAATGCAGATTCCTGCCATGAGGATTCTCCCTCCCTCCTTCCCCCTACAGAAATGATGGCCCTTCCCATCTCCCAGTTTGCCCCAACTTCCTCTTTCCTTTGAGTGGTGGCAACCAAGTTTCACACCTCCTGGTCCTCGAAGACCTCCAGGAAGAGCGGCGGGAAGAGTTCGTTGGGACACTCCACTTTCATGTGAAGGAAGCGGCTGGCGTGGCACGCCCCGATCATCCGCAGGTCGGTCACCTTCATCAGGAGCTTGGGCCAGAAGTGGGGAATGTTGTGCTTACGGTAGTTGATGTAGTGCTCAAGCGCCAGCAGGTAGGTCTCCTGGCATTTCTCGATCTTATCCATGCAGGTCAGCCCCGAGCGGTCTGGAGACGCCGTTGGAGGGAAAGGGAGAAAGAGGAGGAGCAGTTAGAATCGAGCGTCAACTTCAGGAAGTTTGGAAGGTGACAAGAGATGGGGCCTACATTTCCTTTCAGCAAATGCTGCTGCTCAGCATTTCAACATAATGAGTATTTATAGCTCAATAAACTTTGCAATTCACCATCAGAAAAAACTGAAACCAGAGACTGAACTCGATCAAATGTACCTATTTTTATTTATTTGTCTGTCACTGGATATCCTAAAACTCGTAAACTGTACATGTTAAACTTGATCATCTTTTACGAATGTGAAAGACTAACTCAGTCTAAAAAAGAGAAACCATTGCTTCCATCTTCTGACTGTTGCCATTGTTTTTGCTTGTTTTGGTTTGTTATTGTTGTTGTGGGTTTCTATTTCTTTATATTCATTGGTTATAAAAACAATAATGTCGCTTTCATCATTTCTAATAATCTGCTGTAGCTAAAGACACAAATAATTTAACCTCTGGGATAAGAAAATCGGCTGGAGGGATGTAAAAAAAACATATTTTTACAAACTGTTTGCAAATTCAAAATCTAAAAAACTGGTGCATTTGTCAACTTCCCAAGTTTCTAAGGGTACCTGAAAGTATCACAAATGAGAATTTTTTCAGCATTACCTTGATTCTCATGTCCACTTTGAAAAATGTGCAGCAGCACTTCAACATATCTATAGTCAACTCTATTATCATTATAATAATCCTTTTTTTTTCTGCCCATTCTTTTCGTCTCACTACTTCTCAAACAAAGTTGCACCTCCCTCCGATGTAAAATGTTAAGAAAGTTGAGGAATGGTGTGCTTTTGTAGGTTTTACCACTAACTTTTGTGCTTTTAAAAATATTCTGAATTTTCCAGAAAAGTTTTTGGCCCATTGAAATGAATGGTGCTCAGCATTTCCAGCATTTGCTGAAAGGAAATGCTGGCCCTTTATTTTTCCAGTACAGATGCTTTAAAAGAGGCAGTTTAAAAACAATATAGGTGATAATACCCAAGATTAGACGTTATAAAAGCATATTGTGATCATTTTTTTCTACATCCTCCAACCTTTAGCTTATAGCCATGGTTGTATTGAATCTACAGAGGTGCAGGAAATTATTTTGCAGAGAAAAGTGAGATCACAGTGAGTAAAAATGTGACAGAAACTGCTTGGTTTCCCTCTGGTTAATACAGAATTGAAACTAGCAGACTTAACAGATTTGTTTTTGGCAACTTAGAGTTCAGAGACACATTTCCATCCCTCACACTTTGAAGAGATAAATTTACAAATGAGGTGGTAATGAGACCAGAAAAGTAGCAAAATGAAATAATATTTACTTTTTGAGACAAAGTTATTGGGCAATGAACTCATTTTAAAAGTTATTTGTTTCTAGATTAGAAAGATAAGAGACAAAACAATGACCTTGCTAAAAAAAAATGTAAATAAAACTTATTCAAACTTTTATGCACAACTTGGATTTAATATCTTCCTACTTCCTCATATCTGAATATTTCTGAACTATCTTTTCTTTCCTTGAAGGAGGAAAAGACCCTCCACACCCTCTTTTATCTGCATGCTATCTATCATTTCTAAGTCAGAGCCTATAACGGGACACGTGACCCAAACCCCAGTATGACTTTCTCCATAGACTGTTGGAGTGTTAATGCTTTTTAATCACATTTGGGATGAGTTTTACATTTCCTCCTTTCAGCACTCACTAAGTAATTGGATTTTTCTCACCAGATCATAATGAAATTTGGATCCACAATAGGCTACATACATTTTCTGTATGGCAGCAGGTAATAACATGAAATATGGAGCCATCCAATCGTGTCAGTGAGGGCACGAGGGGCCGAAACTTTACATTACATTAACCTCTGCTGATGTTTAAAAGGACTCTGAGTTTGGAAAAGAAGGTGAAAGTTGGACAGAAACCTGAGCTCATGAGCAGCACGGCCTGCAGCAGCGCCACCTCCGTGTCGTCCAGGTTGAACTGCGCCAGGCTCTTGCCCAGGTCGAAGATGGCGTCCGACACCACGCCCAGCCCGCCGTTCTTCAGCTGCTCGCGCTTCACGGCCATTTCCCCGCTCAGCGTCAGCGTTTCGCTCTCCGGGTCGTAGCGCATGGCAGCTCGCAGCGACATGATCTCCATGCAGCAGCCCTTCAGCAGGATGATCTGGTCTTCACAAGGTAGCTGCCAACGAGAGGAGAGGCCGGTTAACTGGACGTGGACGGAAAAGAGCGAAGTCATGAAGCTAAAACAACTCAGACGACATGTTGGAAATGGGGATTACACTGCAAAAAATTGAATCTAATCAAGTATTTGTGTCTTATTTTAAGTAGAAAATGTCAGTTTAGTCTTACTATGAGTCATATTTATCTCTACAGTCCATTAAAATGTCTTATTTCAAGATATTTAAAGACAAAAATGGAGTCTGAATTGCTTGAAACAAGAAAATAAAACCTTCCAATAGAGTCAGAAAAACTTGCTTGTCATTAATACTTTCAACTTTTTTCTTACACCGTTGGCACATTTTTTTGAACCTCTTTACAAGCATTTCAGATGTCATTTTTGTCTTCAAATATCTTGAAATGAGACATTTTACTGGACTGGTCTGATAAATGTGGCTCATATTAGGTCTAAAACTACATTACACCTCAACAATACAAAAAGGGATTTATTAAGAAAACACCAGGAACATAGTGCAACAACTAAAAGACAAAACAAAGTCCCAAATTGAGAGGCTTTTGAGTTGAGGACTGCTGCCCTGCTGCCTCTCAATTTGGGACTTTGTTTTGTCTTTTAGTTGTTGCACTATGTTCCTGGTGTTTTCTTAATAAATCCCTTTTTGAATTGTTGAGGTGTGTTTAAGTATTTTTATGTGAATCTTTTGTGGATTGTTGTTAGCCCCATAGGGCCACTTTTAGTTGGGGCGTAACAAATGGGGGCTCGTCCGGGATCTTGTCAAGATTTCAGTTTTTTGCAGTGTAAGGATGCGAATTGATAGGATTTGTTGATAATTTTCTGTGTACAAAAAGTATTTAATCTATAAGTAAGTAAACATGAAGTTGGTCAGTGGATCTGGATATATCTTGAGGTAAATGAATAATATCAAGTAAAAATTGCATCTCAGGTGACGTCAACATACTGTTCAGTTATTGTTTCGGTGATGAAAGTTGAAATTCTGTTAAGCTTTATCAATGTTTGCCTATTGCTGGCATACCAATTCAATTTCCCATATAGATTAGCATCAGGCTAGCTCAAGGTTTTCTTTATCATTTTTGGTTCATTATGAGATGTATAACATGTTGAATGTATTGAATATGAATCTTTTATGATTGAGAAAATGCTAAATAAGAGATTGTGTTCTTCTTTCACATGTATAGAGACGTTTTCAGAAGATAAAGAAGCAAAAACAAAGAGCTTAAATAACCACGAGAATGGAAAGAAACATGGGGTAATGTCTGACTTTTACATTCGACCTTTTAACCGCTGAATTTCAATTCCTGCTTGAGTCCAAAGAGGAAGTTTGGAATACATTTAGAGAGAAAACCCTCCAGGTATTTCTGAGATATCACAGGATCACAGGAACAGGTTGGACGGACGCACAAACAACCTGAAGCAACATATGTTAAGACATTTAAATGCCTTCCTGGGACACAGACATGAAAAATATCCTTTTTCAAGAGAAAGGAAAAACAATCTGCATGCTTAATATCATCCTGGTTAGTTTCAATCTTTATGCCAGCGTCTGCCTGAGATGGATGTCTTGAATTATCAGACGCTGAAACATTATTATACGACTGAGGAAATGCTGTATGTTGCAGGAAATACTTTAAATATTCTTCCTTCCTGCTCGTAAGCGTCTGCCCCAGGTCAGCATATTAGAATTATACACACATGGAGGAGCATGCTCAGCATAACACAGACAGAAGTTAAACACATCCAGAGTTTAGGGAGTTTAAGGAAGGAAAGCACTGAAAAAACTCAATATCTAACCCAGAATATTCTTCTAATTCTTCAACAAAATATCTCATCACACTAAATTTAAGACACAGTTACCTAAAGGGAAACATTTCAGTCAGAAACTAAAGCTTGTTTCTGTATGGCTCGATATCTTGTCAAGTAAAACAGTCTCAAAAACATCTTGATTTAAGTTATTTCTCAGTTGAAAAAAGCTTTTATTACTTGTCATAAGGTTTTGAAGCTGCTGAATCAAAGATAAATAATTTGGGAACCACTGTTTTACGACGGAAGATCAGGGAAAAAAAAAAAAGTAAACTTACGAGATTAAAGTCACAAACTTTAAACAAGACTAACTAGCTTTAATAACTAACTGGCAAAAGGATTAGAGCCATAAAGCTTGAAAATATTATGTCATAAAGAAAAAAAAGTTGGAAAACAAACAGGCGCAACAACAGGCAGCCCGTGTGGTTGACCCATGTACACAAGATCATTCTCCAAAATTCGGACTTTATTCTCATAAGTTTATGACTTTATCCTTGTGAATTTGTGAGATTATTCTTTTAAGTTCACTTTTTTTAGCATGGCCCTACTCCCCCGCCATATTCCAAATATTTTTTTTTACAAAGAGAATTTTCACTCACCCCATTGACAGATTTTCTTGCATTTTACAAGCGAAAATATCATGTATTAATTTTCTTCAACTTATTTTTAGAGTGCCTTTTTACCCGTGTATCATTGTGTCAAGATTATGTCCTAGCATGTACTTTATATAAGAACATTTTTCATCTCATGTTTTTTATTTGTATCAAGAAAAAAAACACTAATTAAGGTATTTCTGGATTCCTTGAGGTTAGATATTTCTACTTGTTTTGAAAAGTCTTGACAAGACAAATTTTCTTGTTCTGTTGGTAGATCATTTTGCTTAGTTTCAGGAAAATACTCCCAATTTCTGTACAATTGAGGAGACCCAGTTCTTTTAGTTTCAGTCTTTTTATGGCAAGGGAGGAATTAAAGCTGCAGATTTTTCCTCGTTTTCAGCTTTAGAGATCATTCAACAACATGAAAAATGTAAAGATCAGTTTCTTCAGGATGATATGTGAAGAAAAGGAGAGTTGTGCTGTGGTGAAATGATTGGAGTAAGTTATTATGAGACGTTTATAAAGAAGGAAGCAGATGTTGTGGAGGAGACAGCACAGGAGGACGAGGTTTTTTTTAGCGCCTGATAAAAACAGATTATGACTAACACTCCCTGATTTACATGCATATTAGAAACTGTCTGCTTGATTAAATCTACAGACTCCTGTGTGCTGAATTCAATCTCACCTTTGTGTAAACTTGTTCTTTCTTTCTGGGATTGCTGCGTGGATTAATTGGCATTCACTGGCTGAATCTGTCTTTCACATTCATACCTGGAGGGCTCGCTTAATTTTTAGTGACTCGATGAGCGCTGGCTTTGTTTCTCGCGCTGTCTTATCAGTAATTCATTGAGCTGGCACAAACTGATTTCATTTAGGCTAAACAGGTTCTCTTCCATCAGATTAAAAGAGTGTCTTCATAATATAATCTATTATAAAGTGAATAAAAGATAACACATGGCTGATTATCTGCTTCAGAGTTGGAATACTAAAATCTTCATCCTTTATTTGCGTCTGCTCGGCTTCTATAGAGGGATTCATCGTCCGGTTCTCATTTACGAACAGAAGAATTCATCATAATAGTCGAAATTATACTTTTAAAATATGCTGATTAAAAAAGTGATGACCTCTACTTTCCAAAGTTTCTCTGATTTATGTTGCAAACACAGTGATGATGAATCACAGTCACAGCTTTCCTCTCATTACACCCCAGATTCCCACTCACACAGTTTCTTTTTCACACACACTTTCTCTGCAGCTGTCACCCCAGACAATACCTCAGCTACCCTGATAATTATCCAATCACGTACAGTCTCGTTGGGAGCAGCAGGGGGAGGACACATGATTACATGTTGCTAATTAAGGCGGGGCAGACAGGAGTGCTGCTCTGATTGTCAGCAGCTCCAGACGCTGCTTCTGGGCTTATTTTCCTCCTGCAGACATGGAGACAGACTCACATGTGGAGTGCTGCAGGAGGACGTTACTGATCCACATATTAACCTTTCCTTATCTCAGATGAGCAGCTTTTATTATCTGACTGCTCAGAGGGACGGACGTCATCTCCACCTCTCTGAATTGACAGGTATTAGACTTCCCACACGGTAAATATGGATTTAAAGTAACAAAGATGGATGTTCAGACTGAGTATGTGCAAGTTTTTATTAGTTGTAGAAATCCCTCTGCAAGAAATCTGCTGAATGCATAAGGCAATCGCATTAGGTTCTCCTGAAACATTGGAAGGGTGGGCCTCAAACACCAAGGTTTGCCCTGCACTACAAAAACTGAAATCTACGCAACTCATTATGTCTTATTTGTAGTAAAAATTGTCTTATTTCAAGTTATTTAAGGACTTAAATGAGGTCTGAATTGCTTGTAAAAAGTCAAAAAATCTGCCAATGGGAAAGGATAATTTGCTCATGAAGTTCCTTGAAATTAGAAAGATCCCATTGGTAGAATTTTTGACTTGTTACAAGCAATTTAAACCTCATATATGTTCATGTGGGCATGGAAATAAATATTTAAAATTTGTCAACAGGAACTTCTCTCTAGTTATTTGTGTATTTCTACTTTTGTACTGACTTGACCTTGATGCTATAAGTCAAATCAATATCAAGTCCATATTGACAACAAGCCGAATACGAACCTAAAGAATCAAAATCAAATTAAAATGTGAGGTTCCTAATCATACCCAGCCTTATCTGCCATGTTCAAATCTCCAGTCAACTTCTTGAAGATAATTTCCTTTTGTTTGGAAAATGGCATCATGAAATTGAAACAAGACAAATTGCTGGACGTGCTCCATCTTTGCCTCTTTTTCCTCTTTGTTGGATTTATTAGCGGGGTACACTGTGGAAACTCCAACAGGATCAGGCTTTACTCATCTGACCCAAACCAAACTGTACTGATCCATACTGGACCACTGGGTGGAAACAGGGCTTTAAAGAGACAGCGTTTCAGACAGAGACTTGAATAAATATTCCTAAAACACCACAGAGAGGGATTTTTTTCAAGCTTCATAAACCCCTCACAATACCCCTCTTTAAAGAAAGCTGAACAACTCTCGATTCATTAAATTTCCTCTTTTACGTCACAGAGGAGTCGACCTCCCTCTCTGTGGGGAATCCCGGCTTCATAATGAAGTGAAAAGATTTAAAGAACTTTGTGCGTCTGAAGTCTTTTGGACACCTTTTCCATCACGGATTTATCTTCCTCCTCTGAACACTCTCGAGTTGTAAATATCGCTCGTAACTTTTTACCACATGTCTTTTTGGTCGTCCTCCAATAGTAGAAATGCAAATTCAGCTGGATGTCTTCGCCTCCGGAGTAACTCATCTCTCTGACTAACACACACTGAGGAGAGAGGAGACTTGGCTCTGAGTGTGTGTGTGAGTGTGTGTAAGTGTGTGTGTGAGCGTCTATCACACTCACCTCAGAGAACATGGGCAGTTTTTTGGCAAAGTCGACCACACGGGTGATGGCAGGAGTGATGATCTTGGTGAACTCGCTGAAGGCTTCGAGGTCCACTTTGTCTCCGTCTGACGTGGGCTCAACCGGGGACTGGCCGATTTTCTCAGGCTGCGTGGGAAAAACGAAGAACGGCGACGGATTAGAGAACAATCGAACCTGACATTACACATGAGCTTGAACTCCAGCGGAGAAAAATCTTAAGCGTTAAAGATGAGAGTTTTCGTCAAACCATGGGGGAAATGTTTCTTCTTATAAATCTGATGCGTGTGATAAACGCCTCTACATCTTAATTCTCTGAGCTGGAGCTTCGTTGTTGTCCAAACACATTAAAAACACATCAGTGAAAGTGTTGCTCTGCTCTCCATCCTTCTTCATTAACACAAACACACAGATTTTTCAGATTCACGCAGATTCTGCCGCTTTAAACCATCACCAGAGGATCGAATCCTGCATTAATTCGTGACTGAAAAACAAACTGATGCAAACAAGATGACGATGTAAGAAAGTAGCTGCAAAAACTGAAACGTAAGCAAGTCATTATGTCTTACTTTTAATAAAAAAATATACATTTTTTACTTGATATGGGCCATTCACCAGACCAGTTCACAAAAGTGTCTCATTTCAAATTCTTTATTCTTGACTTTAAATACTTTGAAATAAGAAATATTAGTGGCCTCCTCAGCTGAATGTGACTTGTATCAAGTAAAATGAAACAATTTCTACCAAAATAAGACAAAAACACTTAATTACATCTCAGTTTTTTTCTCTTGAAAGTGAAAAGATTGAGGAAACATTTTTACTTTGTGAGTTATTGGCCCACTGAGCTCTAAATCTGAAGTCATATCAGTTTATTTCCCATTAGTATGCGCATATTTTGGAAAGTAGTTTGTATTTTAGCTATTAAGAATTATTTATTACTCAAGAGGGGGCCTGCATGACCTTTCTGCAAATGCTTCCACTGCAAAAACTGAAATCTAAGCAAGTTATTATGTCTTATTTGCAGCAAAAAATGTCTTATTTCTCTTGATTTGAGCCACATTCATCAGACCAGGTCATAAAAATGTCTTATTTCAAGTTATTTAAAGGCAAAAATGAGGTCTGAATTGCTTGTAACTAGTCCAAAAAGTCTGCCAATCGGACAAGAAAAATGTCTTAATACAGGAAACTTTTTTTCTTATCTCCCATTGGCAGGTTTTTTGACTTGAACAAGAAATTCAGACATCATTTTTTACTTTAAAAAACCTGAAATAAGACATTTTTATGACCTGGTCTGATGAATGTTGCTCAAATCAACAATAATAAGACACTTTTTTAAATTAAAAATAAGACATAATGACTAACTTAGATATCAGTTTTTGCAGAGCAATGTTGACTGGCTGAGCACCACATTTCAATACTCTTGCATTTCCTTGCAGCAAATGTTGAAATGCTGAGTCACCACCCCTGTCACTGCTCAGCATTTCTACATAATTCTTTACTTTTTTCAAGAACTCTGGGACATTTAAGCCAAAATCTGTTGTGTTTTTTCTGTGCTTTTTGGAAAGTCATGTTCGAAATTGATAAAGAGAGAAGATAATTTTCATCTTCTGTCCTTGATTACTAAAATAATCATTAGTTTCAGCTCTAAAGTACGGGAATTAAAAGGATGTTTTGTCAGCCTTTTCTGATTTTGTAGTGCAAACACAGTATTGACAAACCTCTGGTGTGAATGGCAGATAAAAGCGAACGTGCTGAGGCTGAGCAGAAAAGCATATTTGAGTTCAGTGGATTAAAGAGAAAAGAGGAAGAAGAACATCACATCCAGAGCCGGAATTAAAGAAGACATCTGAATAAGATAACGGGAGAATCAATATCTGCAGCGAGGGGCTTCATGTGAAATATATCCGAGGAGACAACGCAGTCTAAACTGTTTTATACCCTTTTCTTTTCCACAGAGTACTTTCTTTCCTTGGGAGACAAATTAAAAGCTAATACATCAGATAAAGACAGCAGATCGTGCTCTGCGAGAGGAATGGGACGCGTCGTCAGACAGATAAGGCTCACTTCTTCAGGAAGACTGCAGTTGGAAGCTGCAGAGCACTACTACATATGTTTACGTGTGGGTTGTGTGAATAAAGGCTGGATGATGAAGAATAAAATAAAGCGGGTGTCAGAGCTGAAGTTATTTATTTCGTCTGGGCTTCAGGAAAAAATGGGACGAGATAAAAATGGAGGAGTAATCGCCTCACACGTAAAGCAATCAATCATAATCCAAGAGGGAGAAAAATGACCGAAATCACTGCAAACTTAGCCAACCCCGCTGAGGAATTATGGAAAATTCAAATTATCATAATAATAACTTTGATGGACTGCAACTCGTGTCGTACCAGAGCCAAAACAAAGCTGCAGCTTCTCTGAAACAGCTCTCAGGAGGGAGCAGGCGAGGTTCAGAGCTGCTGAATGAACACGGGATCCAGCGGAGGAGTTTGGAAACCAACCGCAACACTAAGCCGGCGCAGGTTCAGCTGCAGGTCAGGAGTCACAGATGACAGAAATGAAAACGAAGTCTTTGAGTCAAATCTGCTAACAGGGCGGCTTCTGGAGGCACGTTTTCATGCCTCACCTACTCTCAAAGGCAACGAGCCAGGGAGGTAAATCTGCTTTTGTTTGAACAAGGTCTGAATTATTGGACACTCCTGCTTAGACTCAAGGATACAAAGACGCTCAAAGACGCAAGAATCAATCGCTTCATGACATCCTGGATATCCAGACTTCTTTGTCACCACAGACTCTTTGTAGTATCAGAAAAAAAAGTGCAGAATCAAATCTGTGAATGACAGAAACAGATGGCACACATGGCTGCAAACTGAGTGGGCTGTTGGATTTTTCTGGTTTGTAACAATCAGGCGCAGTTTATGCAAAGTGAAAAGTCTGTAATTTCATCTGAATGACAATAATTTAACAGGAGATGAAGCCTGAATGCGTCACGTGTACAGTCGTGCTCATAAGTTTACATACCCTCCAGCAGAATTTATGATTTCTTGGTCATTTTTCAGAGAATATGAATGATAACACAAAAATGGAGGAAAATTTACACTCATCAGCCCAGAAGCTGCACATGAGGCGTACTTGGACATTCACACATGACAATGATCCAAAACACAAGGACAAGTGGACCTGCCATTGGCTACAGCAGAATAAAGTGAAGGTTCTGGAGTGGCCATCTCAGTCTCCTGACCTCAAACCTCCAGTTCATGCAAGACAGACCAAGAATTTACAGGAACTGGAGGCTTTTTGCCAAGAAGAATGGACAGTTTTAGCATCTGAGAAAATAAAGACCCTCATCCACAACAAGCACAAAAGACTTCAAGTTTTCATTGATGTTAAAGAGGGAAATACACGCTATTAAGAACTGGGGGGTGGAAACTTTTGATTTTCATCCAACCACTAACTATGAGTGACAGAAAAGTTTTTGTGTTATTGTATATATTCCTTGAAAAAGAACCAATAAATCATAAATTCTGCCAGGGGTATGTAAACTTATAAGTCCAACTGTAGGTGTTTTAATCTCTGAAGCGTCGCTGCCGCTTAGAGACCTCCACCCACTCAGAGAAAAGTGTGATTACGCCGAGCGCAGGTTTATATTTGACTTCACGAGTGTTCTCCACATTTCACCCGTACAGGGGCTTGTTAGGGACTAATGTGATTTCCCTGCAACTGTTAATGTTTGTTTATTAACTAGATGGCCATCAGGGCGGCGTGGAGGGAAACACTTAGCGTTCAGTACACCCGCAGAGCTGGAGATGAGTTATGGCTCCGCTGCTGCTGCTCAGGCCGCTCAGTTAGGGAGCGTAAACATTCAGGGGAGGCAGAGTAAACCTCAAACACTCTCTCTGTTGTGCAGAGGAAAAAGACAAACTTGTGATTGCTTCCCAAAGTGGCGCGAGACGTCCTGACTTTGATGTGAAGACTCTGGAAAGTGGCGAGTTCTGAGTTATGAGGAGCAAAAGGACGGGCTTGTTCCTCCTCTTCGCTGCAGTTTCATCAGTTATGTGGTGAGCTTCAACTCTTGACCTTTCATCAGATGGATTAGTGTTGGAAAGTTTGTTCCACTCCAGAAGAGGAATGAGGTCCACGCCGTCCTGAAGTGGCGGACTAAAATGGATGTTTTCCTCCATGTGCTCTGAGTTTTACACACGCCTCATGCTTCATATGATTAAAAAACACACTAACTAGACGTGTTGCGTGCATTTTTCAGCTGGAGCGACATCTTTCATGCTGCTGAAAAACAAAACAGCACTTTCTGTTGAGCTTCTGATTGAAACAAAAAACTCAAAGTGCTGAAACTTCTGGCTTCAAATCTCCCTGTTTCTTTCAAGACACTTCATTACAGATAAATTACAGAAACATGAACCTGAAGCTGTGCTTTTCTTTTGCAAAATATGAATGTAAATCATCTGGTTATAATATAGGCCAATACATTTCACAGAGCAGTTCATGAGGAGGTGATAGGATCAGCAGCTCTGACAGTATGTGACTCTGAAACGCTGATGTTTCCAAACATCTGCGCTCAACCAAATCCATATGTCCTCATCGCACTGAATCAACACTAAAGGTTTTGTTGTCACTATGTTTTTTTTAAACGTTCCTGAATACCTGAGAGGAAGAATTGGTGCATATTAGGGCTGGGCAATGGATCATTGTTGGAAACTACCTTTGCAAGAGAAACAATCTAAGTGGTGAAAAGCGTCAAAAATGACAAGAAGGAGCAGTAAGATCAGTTTAAGGTGGTAAAAATGGTCAAAAAGCTGCAAAAATGGGGGAAAATGGGTGAAATTGGAGAAAAACTCTAACTCTTCAGAGCCGAGGTAGGCAAATGTAAAAATATCAGCTACAGTTTTTGCAGCAGATGTTTTCTGTTCTACACCAGAGTAACTCAACCAAAGAGACAAAGTGTTAAAAACTACCTTTACAAAACATACTAAGTAGTAAAAAGGGGCAAAAGCAACAAGAAAACTTACTTTAAGGTGGTAAAAATTGTCAAAAAGCAACAAAAATTAGCTTTTAAATTGGGATAAAACCTGGAAATACTCAAAAAGTAGCAAAAAATAGCCCAAATGTGGCAAAAAACAGAGTGAAAAGTGACTAAAATGGCCAAAAAGCAACAAAAACTAGCAATAAAATCTCGGAGGACACTTTATAAAATTCAGTAAGTGGCAAAAATGGTTAAAGAAAAGTGACAAAAAACAGTGACGAGTGGTAAAAATGGCCCACGTCAACAAAAATGGCAAGAAAGTTGGGGTTAAACTTGGAAAATAGTCAGATGTTTCAAAAAATGGTCCAAAAGTGGCACAAAAAGGGTGTATAGTTTCAAAAATGGGGGAAAAAATGGGAAGAAAATTCACAAATTGTCAGTTGAAAGTGGCTCATATCAAGTCTCATAAGACAATTTTTATGGAAAATGAGATACAAGCACTTGCTTCGATTTGAGTTTTTACAGTACAGAGTTCATGGCCTGCAAATATCAAAATGTTAATGTAATCTGATCTGATTTAAGAGATTTATACTTGTCTGTAAATATATTTTACTTCAGGTTCTGAACACTGATGTTCTTGTTTGCCTCTGTAAATAATAAAAAAGAGTCACGGCTAATTTCATCATGTTTAACAAGCAGCAAACACTCCTGACTCTATCCGGGCTCTTGTGACAAAGAATGCTATTTTTGACTAACTCTACTTTTGATTCCAAATGTCTTAGAAATAAAAAAAGCCTAAATATAGAAACATTACAAGCGTGCGTAAAAAGTGAATCTTTGTTCCTCTGAGATGAATCTGCCTGAGTGGAAGAGAAACTCTGAAAGAGCGTAAGAAGAGATCTGGAGGCTCAGTTCCAGTCAGCCGAGTAATAATGTGGGAAGGACACGCGAGGTTCAAATGCTGAGTTGTGCTCGGCCTACGAGGCGTTGAAACTGGAAATAAACCCTTGAGCTTTTTAGAGTCAACAAAGGGAAACAGTTGCCGATCAGGTGCACTCGGTCACGGCCGGTTAACAGTCTGAATTTGATACTCCAAGGATATGTATCAAGTCATGAGACCAAAATAAATGGTAAGAGATTCCAGGAACATGACCCTGACCTGACTCCACCGTGTGGCCAACACCTAAACACGTCTGACCCGGAGTGTGAAGTGTTGTCATAGCAGATGTGTGATTTAATTAGAAGCATTAAAGATACTGAAGATTATGTCAACATTGCTTTGGAGCGTGTTCCCTCTGGACGCAGATTGAATTCTCTTTAAATCTCCACAGTCCCGACTCGCTCAGTTATCAGAGCATCATTCGCCAAAGTCACCCTCTGCTGAGAAGTCATTTGTGTCGGGTGCGTGAGGAGCGATGTCGCTGCCGCTCCCCCACAGGACTGAGAGGGCTCATCCGGGTCGGCTTAGCATGGAAATTTAGATATTCAGGGTTCAGCAGCTTCAGCCTCCAGAGCCCTGTTAGTGGGTGAAGCCTGTGTGAAATGTGACTGTTTATCCTTTTAGATGAACCCAGATCAGGGCCGAGGTTTGCTGTGCTCACTGCAGTGTGGGTTACTATGCTAATAAGTCTGAATCCAGGTCACTGTAAGCTCCGCTCTATTGACAGGCTTTCTGCTACTTTGTGAGATGATTACAAAAATCTCCCAAACCTGAATGTTTCATAAAGTCTCTCTGCTGCTTTTAAAACCCACAAAATCTACCAGCCGGGCTCCAAAATCGTGTTTTTCCCTCCAAAGACATTATTAAACTTCCTCTTCTCAGTTTGAAGCTTCACACCTCCTCACCTACTTCATCTCCACGTCCGTCTGTCCAATCACAGACTGCCATGTCCTCATGTTGCATAGCAACTGCCACCACAATGCTTGCCACTACACCACAAGTGCTTTCAAGCCCTTTCCAGATGAACCCCTAATGTTTCTCACATCAACCGCCCACCTTACTTAAACCTCGCGGATCCATTTTGTTCATTCTCTCCTTGAAAAAGCATCGATTTGGCCGGCAGCTCTGCTCCGGGCTGCAGAGAGACGGGTAACAAGTCCTCAAATCTTGGACTGAGCCACAGATCTTCTGCCAGAGCATGAGGTCAGTGTGTCTGTCGGGGAGTCTGATACCAGGCAGGGACGCCCTGACAGACCGGTCCAGGATAAATCTGAGAACCAGCGCAGCAGGAAGACAGTTTGGGAGAGACAAACCGAGCGCCAGCGTCCCTGCCAACTTCCAAATGAGCGCTCGTGATGGAGGATTTGCACCGGCTGAGATAAGGGGGAGGCTCACGGGGAACGTAAGAGGAGGCACGAGAGAGAGGAAACAAAGAAATGAAGACGGGGAGAGAGATTAAAGTGAGGAGAGAAAATTGAGGTGTGAATGAAACTATGAAGGGAATTAGGTCTGGTTAAGAGCCCAGAAGGATTAGCATGAATAAACCCCCCGAAATGCTAAAGAAGAGCGAGGAATGAAGACACAGGAAGAGAGCGACGTGAAAACAGAAACAGACAGCGGGGAATGCAGAGCGATAAAGTCATAAAGAGCGTCTTTGACAGGAAAAACCTCAGCCCGCTCAGATAAAACGAAACCCTATCATTTATGACATTTCAGCGTGAATATTTGTGAGCGAACATAATCCTCGCTGCCCCGTTGTGAGGGTGTGATGGGGTTAAAAGCAGAGAAATGAAAGCACAAACACTCCAGCAGTAGTAATTACCTCTGTGACGGTTGTTTATGGAGTGTTTTTAAACCTTAAAAGGGTTTATGTCTCTCCGATGTTCAGAAAGTCAAACTGTCCTCAGAGATGACAAATTGTTACTTGTCTTCTACAAAGCGGGGCGTGCTGAATAAAACCTCACAACATCTCACCCTCCGAGCTGTTTCTGCTCTTTACGTCTCCGTTTGTGTCAAATAAAAGGATGGATTTCTGACGCTTATTTAATTCCAGATATGAGGACTTTCTTCTCAGCACTTCAACGCTTATCCGGTAGTTTTGATTTCTGTAAGTGCCACAAAAAATTGAGCAATGGTTTTGTTTCAACCATGGGAAATATTGATTGAAATAAGGAAAAACTGCATTTGAAAAAGTTCTTTGTTGAGATTTTGGGGTTTTTTTTCCCCATAAGTCAAACTTTTGAGATAGAAAGTCAAGATATTGGGTCAAAAGTCTTAATTTTGAGATAAATACTCGAAATTATCTCAGAATTTTGACTTATTATCTCAAAATTTCGACTTAATATGAGCAAAAAAATCTCAGCATAGCAAGTTTTAAATATTTTTTCTTTTTTTTTACTGTAGGACACAGGCTTCAATAGATAACTAGAGTCAAAATTTTGAGTTAAAAAATTGAAATTTTAAGATAAAGGTTGACATTTTGAGTTAAAAGTCGAGATATTGAGTTAAAAAAGTCCAAATTTTGAGATAAAAAGTCAAGATATTGGGTCAAAACTCTTAGTTTTGAGGTCAATACTCGAAATTATCTCAGAATTTTGACTTTTTATCTCAAAATTTCGACTTAATATGAGCAAAAAAATCTCAGCATAGCAAGTTTTAAATATATATTTTTTTTTTACTGTAGGAAACAGGCTTCAATAGATAACTAGAGTCAAAATTTTGAGTTAAAAAGTTGAAATTTTAAGATAAAGGTTGACATTTGGAGTTAAAAGTCGAGATATTGAGTTAAACAAGTCAAAATTTTGAGGAAAAAAAAGTGAAAATTATCTCAAAATTTCAGCTTAAAAAATGTTGAAACGGGCTTTCATAGATAATTAATAATTCTCACATTTATTTGTATTTGTGATTTAATGTTACTGTGCAAAACATTCATTTTGCGTAAATACTTGAAGAAAGAAGTGCAAAACAAAGGCACATGTGTTTGCCTTTAATATACGTCTCAACAACTCGACTGAGGTTTTGGAACAACAATAAAAAGTTTATGATCCATCATATCCTTCTAATGGTGGAGATGTTTAAATCAGTTTGAGTTCAGTTAGAGACTCCTCTTATTAAAATAAAGTAACTCAGAGTATGTTAAACCATTTGGTCGAGAAGGTAGTTAAAGAGTCAGAAAACCAAAGTCAAAGTTGTGCACCATGACGTCAGACGTGTTTTCTTACCAGGAATTTGCGCTTCTGTTTCCACTGGGAGCCCTGAGCGTTGGTGTGTCTGTGGGCCTCGGTCACCAGGTGGATCAGCTCCCACTCAGACGTGGTGGGCTCTGGACGGTTCTGGAGAGTTTTCACTATTTCCTCCTTCTTACGCCGCTCCCTGTTCTCCTCTATAAGCCGCCGTTTAGCCACGCGCTTTGAGTCGTCCAGCACCACTGAGACGAAGAGGAAAAGAGGCAAAGAGAGGGTTAAAGAAACACGGAGGATGCTTCTATCGTGACCTTTCTTTCTTGTTTTCTGTGTGTGAACTCACAGTCCATGGCCATGCCCACCGCGATGCACTTCTTGAAGCGGCAGAGCTGACACTGGTTGCGGGTAATCTTGTCGATGATGCAGCAGCCATCGTACTTACAGGAGTAGGACGGGTGGAGGTTCTTTTGAATGGTCCTACGGAAGAAACCCTGAAAAAACACAAAACCATCAACTACTTCTTCCTCTGACTGAAGTTAATCCAGAAAAACACTGCCTGGCCTAAAGGTCACTGACTCTTATTTCTCATTGGACCACTTTTAGCTTTAATTACAGCTCACATTCCCTGTTGCATTATTCTGATAAGTTTAAAAAGGCAACTGCCCCCACACAGTGCCGATTCTAGGGTGTGATGGGGCCCCAAGCAAAACTTTCCAAGGGGCCCCTCTGACAAGTGTTGACATAATCTGAAATTGACAAAAAACGTCAGACACTCAAACTTCTTAAAAAATATATAATTATTGGATATTTTGAAAGTTGTGCAAAAACAGGGAAAACAGTGTTTGAATGGATTACATCATTAAAAACTATTTACAGCAAAAAAAAAATACAAATATGTCAAACAAAAAGAACAACAGAACGATGCAACTTTTAAAAACAATATGTGTGTTTTTACCAAAACAGTAGCCAGGACTTCACCTTTGTTATCAAAGTTTATGTTTGGGGCTTATTTAAGTTGTAAATATTCGCTAAAGTTATCTTTTTCGCTCCCTGAAGGGTAGCTCCACTTCATCTTGCGTTGTTGTTGTCGATTTCATACGTTGATTGACAAACTTCAGTAAAGTAACGGCCTGTAGCATTGCCCGAAGGATGACATGGGGCCCCTTTAGGGGGGTATCCGTCAAAGATGTCATTGCAATTTGGCCACGAATTGTTTGATGTGGATCGTGGGGTTAATGGTCACTGCAGTTGCTACATCTAAGACATTTCTGTGGAGTCAAGTTCGTCAGCCCTCGGGGGCCCCCTAGTGGTTCGGGGCCCCAAGCAGCTGCCTGCCTCGCCTGTTGGCAAGCGGCGGCTCTGCCCCCACAGGCTTGTACAGTAGGCACATAGCTGTCACCTTACATTTGATATTCAAATAACCGCTCGAACATGGGAACAAATATCCGTAACTGAAGAACAAAAAAATATTTGGATTTTTAAAGCGTTGAGTGCAGGGCGCTTGGAGCAGTGGACTGTTTCATCCAGCAGAGGGCGCTCTCATCACAGCTTGATTGTCAGACACATAAACTTCTCTCTTGACCTCAGTAAGAAAAGAGCGTGGCACATTTTAGTAAAATGACATAAACCTGATGAGCGCTGTGTTGATGGAAAAATCGTAAACAACAACCGGGCTGTGTGAAAATCAGCTCACTTACTTGTCCTAAACAAATATCTCCAGTTATTGTTGTGTATGTTCGAAAACTGTTTCAGTTTGATTTGGGGAAAAAGTGACAGCCTTACTAGGCATCACTTCACCTGCCTCTCTTACCCTGATGCGCCCATCACTCTGGAACAGGGTAAATCTGGACTTATCAGACCACATGACCTTCTTCCATTGCTCTAGAGTCCAATCTTTATGCTCCCTAACAAACTGAAGCCTTTTTTTTCAAGTTAGTCTTACAGATTAGTGGTTTTCTTAAAGCTACACAGCTGTTCAGTCCCAATCCCTTGAGTTCTCTTCGCATTATGCATGTGGAAATGCTCTTACTTTCACTTTTAAACATACTCCTGAGTTCTACTGTTGTTTTTCTTCCATTTCCACGATCTTTCAGGGTTTTTGTGACCATGATTCCCCACCATCCTTCCAGTTTTTAATAACGAGTCTGAGCCAAATTGACTGGTCTGCTGCTCTTGTTCTGTCTGAACCCGACTCCCTTTAAAGTCTGGTGCAGCCTGGGTAAATATTAAGATAGTAAAATTAGAAAGTAATAGCTGGAAGGTGGACACGCAGGGGTCAGTTCAACAAATCCAAGAGATGAATCCATATGCATTGATGAATCCTCAATTCCACCACTCTGCATTCAATTTAAAGTCTTCGGAGGCCGGGTTGAAAATATAAGGAGATTAAATATATAAGAGATGTCCTCCTGAAATAATCTAATCACAAACAGTGCAATATTTTTACCAGATGCAATTTTCTGCAGTCAATGTTTTCAATCCTGCTCAACCAAAGGGACAAACTGTTATAAGCTACCTTTGATAGAGAAACAATCTAAGTGGAGAAAAATGGAAAAAATGGCAAGAAGTAGCTATAAAAATAAGTCTAAGGTTGCAAAAACAGTTAAAAAGCTGCAAAAATGGATGAAACTTGGGAGAAAACTTGGAAAATGGTCGAAACTTTCCAGATGCCTGACATTCTCCCAACTGATAACAACAACACATAAGATAAAGAACCTAAAAATAATCACACAATAAATCCAAATGTAATCGCAATTAGATTATTTTTGCAAATCTACTTCAGTTTCTGTGAGAATAAACATTCTTAAGTTTCAGAAAACTGTCTAAAAACTGCACTTCCTGCCAACCAGATGACTCCTCCAGACTGTGGAGAGTTTACAGATCTCGTCTTGATGGATATTTCCCTCCTTTTGATTGGCAGCTCCGTCTTTTTGACTGACATTTCCGAGCAGCACGCGGCGAAATGAAACCACACCGTCATATTGGAGTCATTTAAAGCGTGTTTGAGTCAGAATCAGAGGAAACAGAAGAACCACCATCTGAAAACGACCAAACTCAAATCATCACGTTGGCGTTTTCTGAATTAAAACAAGAATTTGCACATGATTTAATCCCTTATGGATTAAATCTAGTTTATTAAATGTGACAACACTTGGGTGGTTGTTTCATAATCAGAGGAGTTTTGGGTTAAATTCCTGCAGATTCGACTGAGTACAGATTGTTCAGTTTCATAATTTTTTTTACAAATCTGATGTCAGAATTAATCACACTTCCAAAACATGACCGCCCCCCCACGTGGAACAAGAACAAGCGCTCTGCTGATGTATCACATGTTATAAATGAGCCAACATGAGAGTAAGAAACAGAAGCCCACTGATCATAAAAGTGTCCGACAGTCAGCGAGATAATGGATATGATACCGAGCGCTGACGTGTTGGACTGACAGGTTTTTACACAAACATGTCATCCGTCTCTGTGAGGCTGTACACAAAGTGTCCAAGTGATCGCTGCCTTTGAGAAAAGCTGCAGTTTCAGTGTGTGTGTGTGTGTGTGTGGAAGCAGGTGACCCCTATCAGCTTTCCTGACATATTAAGTGTGTGAGAGTGTGTGTGTGTGTGTGTACCTTGCAGCCCTCGCAGGTAATGCAGCGGTAGTGGTAACCTGTGGCCTTGTCACCACACACCACACATGGCTCATCCTTTTCGAGGTAGCTGGGTATGTACCCTGTAGAGAGAAAAAGAAGAATCACGGTCAAGCTTTGACAGAATAATTCGCTTTGTGTTCCTCACAGGCCGCCCGGGTCCAACGCTGCTTCCCCATTATTCTCAGAGAGCAACAACTTTGGAGCATCCTCTCCTCCTCAGAGTCACATTACCGCTCAGATCCTCTCCCTGCATCCAGATCTGTTATTTGTTCTCATCAGCGCTGCAGCACGCTGTGGGACTGCAGCATTTTCTGCTGAATTGCACAAAACTTAAAGCTTAAATCCTGCAAAAAGGAGAATAAACAGAGTCTCTGGATGCAAAGGCGGAAAAAAACGAACAGCAAATGCAGTTCAGTTTCACCTATCGAGATGACATTTTACTTGGTCGCATCTTTGCCGATGGACACGGTGAGAAAGAACAAGCTGTTTCAGATGAATGACCTTTTCTGACACCTGCCCCACAGCAGCGCTCACATACACTGTAAAACTAAACTCATGAAATTTACCTAAAAAACATGCAAACCAAGTGTCCGAAGAATTTTAGGAGGTATGACCTTAGTAAAGTTAAAAAGATATTGTGCAATGGACAAACTGTACATTTTCACTGTAGTCAAGTTGAGTTTAGGCAACTACAATAATCTAAGCCACTTGATACATTACGTTAAGTCCTTGTGGCTTCATACAGACAATACATGAAAAAATTACCATAGACAGATGCCAGCAACATTCAGTTATTTTACAGTCCATGTTCTGTACTGTATATCATTTCTTTACAGTGTAATACTGTTTATACAGTCTATGCCACCTGTGTGTTATACAAGTGTACAGCAGAGTCTCATGTTCACTGTGTTTCCTCCTCACTCACGGTAACAACTACTGATAAGTTACAAATCACAAAGGCATTCTGGGTACAAATTTAAAGCTGTAGCTTTGCTAAACAGCTGGGAGGGGCTAATGCGTGCTGAAAATTAGAAAACAAAGCGATGGGGGACAAAGTGATGAGTTACGCAAAAGAAGAAAGAGTTTTCAGGAGAGGTAATGGGTTTTGTTTGGGAGTTTTATGGTTTTAAATATTTCAAATGTAGATCAAATATCAGTTTGTTGTAAAAACAGAACAATTATTGCGACTGTCAGTGAAGAGGGAACAGGCAGACTCCCATTTCCAGCTCACATTCTTGTTTCCACACTGCAAAAACTGAAATCTAAGCAAGTCATTTTGTCTTATTTTTAGTAAAATGTGTCTTACTGTTCTTGATTTGAGCCACATTTACTAAACAAGGTCATAAAAATGTCTCATTTCAAGTTTTTAAAGACAAAAATGAGGCATCAATTGCTTGTAACAAGTAAAAAAAAAATCTGCCAATGGGATAAGATAAAAGATTCTTGTTTTAAGACATCTTTCTAATTTCAAGAAACTTCCCGGGCGAATTCGTCTTATCCCATTGGCAGATTTGAACTTAGACATTTTTATGACCTGGTCTGGTGAATGTGGCTCAAATTAAGAACAATAAGACAATTTTCATTACAAATAAGACATAATGACTGGCTTAGATTTCAGTTTTTGCTGTGCAAAATGTGACACAAAAAACATGTAATGACTGTTCTCTTTCTTTGAATCAATAATACAGAATAAAATGGTTTGACTTTTTTACACAGGGTTGTCCTGCATTTAAACACAACAGGATTTTACTGTTGAAATTTCCTTGTAAATTTACAGTAATTTGTTAGAGTACTCTTAAGTAAAGTGAGCTATGAGTATTTTCAATGAACGTGGACGGTATAACAGGCATGAGAGGGAAATTAAAACGGAAAACTCTGCCACCTACTGGACTTCTGTGTGAAATGGGAAATCGGCAGCTTCAGTTTTTTTTGTAGCTACTCAACTAATTTAAGTGGGTGTCACTCAAAACAACAGTAAAATGGATTTATTCATTATTAAAATAGCTGTAACTTCAGAAAAACTAGTAAGAAAATGCAGATTTTCACTAGAGTGGGTGTGCATTTCCTCTCAGCAAATGCTGGATGTTAGGATGCTGAGCCCCATTTCAGCATTGAGCACTTTTTTTTACAGCGAAAGCTTTCTTGACCCAAACCGATGAGTTACTTTTACTGAGTTATTATGTTGTTGCTCAGCACTTCATCATAATAATAACTCAGTAAAAGTAACTCATCATTTTGAGTCAAGAAAGCTGGTTAGGTTTTTACCGCAAAAATGGAAAATTACCAGACATAAATACTTAATCAGGTTGTTTTCACTCTGCTTCCCTTCTGTGCTTCTATGTTCTACCTTTGCCAAAGAAGCTTCCAGATAAGAAGTGATGCATGTGCATGTTCTGCAGTACAAGAATATCAAACGAGCGGGTCAGAACCCCCCGTGTTTGGAGAAGCGGCGTCTTCCCGTCTGGTTTCACTTATAACGATGTCTGAACATAATCCTGACATTTACATACAACAGTTGGAGCCACTTTTCTGCAGCCGTCCAGCAACAATACAACAGCACCTGACCAGCTGCAATCAGCGCGTTCAGGAAAAGGTTAAAGAGATCTCAGGGAGTTTCTGACCCAAAGAGCCGCCATGACGGGAATATTTTACACAAGAGTCTCATAACGAGGATGTGAACGACGTGCAGCGCTCAAACGTTAATCCCTTGAGTTACGAGCAAAGAGAAATGAAGCAGAAGAGGATGTGAAAAAGAATACAAGCAGAAAAACCTCAATGTTAACAACACGCCACTCAAATAATAAAGACTTTGTTTTTTTGCAAATGTTTTCCGAGGAGGTGAATGCAACCAGAGTGTTTTTCAGCTCTCAGGGAAACATAACAAATCAACTCTGGATGTATACATGTTCCTCTCCTTATAGGAAAACTCTACAGGGCATTTTAAAGCTCTTTGGCTCTTTCATCTTATACAACAACAACACACAGCTCAGGAAAATTCCAGACATATTAAGTAGATTCTTCCGCACCCACAGTATGGCTCTGTCTCAAACAGGACTACCCCTGCTGCTGCCTCTCTGCTGCAACTCCACCGACTTCACAAAGAAGAAAACAACATTTCTACTATCGGAAAGCTTCATTTGTTGCTTATGTGGCTTCAAAGTCTGATAAAGAGCAGGAAATCCTGACAGGTGCATCGTTTCTTATGACCAGCAGGGGGCCACATACAGGTCTACGACTTAATCACTCTACTTTAAGAATGATTAATCACCTCTATAAACATTTTACTGTTGATTTGTGCTCCCTAAAGATTCTTCAACAAATCAGCCTGATGCTTGTTTTGGAAACTTTGGTCCCATTTGTGTCCGAACACAGAAAAGTGAGTGTTTCAGGAAAATGAGACCCATGTTGAAGTGCGAAAAGTTGCTGTTCATGAAGCATGTACTTGAGTTTGACTGCAGAAAGACTGGAAACTACACACACACAAACCAAAAACAGACTTTTAAGGCATTAAAAAGCATATTTACAGGGGCACAGATGACCTAGCGGTATAGGTTGCACACTATGAGGTTCATCTACTGCCCTGTCCTCTTTAATTAAAGGCATAAAAAGCACAAAAATAACTTGAAAAAGTAAAAAAATAGAAAATAAATAGCTTATTTACAGCCTGGTTTAAAACGACATGGGTCTGAAATGCTTGTTTTGCTATTGGCACACACTGTACTGTGATTTTTTTTTTCTTTAAAGTCCATACTTAGCTCTATTTTAAGAAACCAACAACAGAAATCCATCGAACAGCACCTGTGTTCTTAAATTGTTCCTGTAAAAATAACTCCTGCACGTCTTCATCAAATTACTTGTGTTATATTTTAATTTTTGTTGTTGTTAGTCGTCCGGTTTGTTGACAATGATGTGTGCTGCTGCCTCTTGGCCATGAAAAAAGTTTTGATCTCAATGGGTCTTTTATCTGACTAAATGAAAAGACACTAGTTTACAACTCCTTATCTTTATATTTAAGATTCAAGAAGCTTCATTGTCATAGTATCGCATGTTGGTAGCATGAAATTTCACCCTCAAGTTCCTGTTTTAAAGCCTGGTTAAATAAATAAGAGAAAGAATATAGAAAGTAGGATAAAAAAGAGATCTTAGTGCAAATAAAAGACATTTAACTAAACTTAAAGTATATATAAAAAACTAAAGCAGCCTTTATATTATCTTAATGATTTGGTGATTAAAGGTTTACAACTTTCACAGTCTGCATAGATAAATAAGTGAGCTACATACCAAAAAACAGTGTTTGAAACAGGCTGCAAACATGTTTAACACTGCTTTAAAAACTTGCATTTTAACATTAAACTCAATGGGGACTTCTTGACTTTGCACAAAGCCTCTAGTGGACACTTAAGGAACTGCAGCTCTTTTGCACTTCTGCATTTGCTTCAAGTTTCAGCACCAGAAGTTCTCTCTAAATTTAGAAACACACCCAAAACAAGCCTTGCAAAAACATACTATGAATTATAAAGACCTCTTGCTCTTCATTGGTTCAACTTTGTTTTACAAATTTGTCATTTTTGCTCCAGAGTAACATGGTTGTGATGTCTTAAAGCACCAAACTCCATGTTTAAAATCTAAAAGTACATGCTAAGTGCTAAGATCACAGCTGCCACACCCTCTTCTCATCAGATCTCTGACTTTAGCATGACTCGGGTTATTTTTTTAATTATAGCTGGTTAGAAAAAAAAAAGTTAATCTCTTTAATTATGTTTATGAACCCAATCGATGCACCCACCCCGGCACAGTTTGAGTCTTTCATGTGATTATAATCAGATTTTAAGCAAACACACTAAGTTTTAATTATCACATGCTATATAGGTTACATAAACCTCCATGATCTACATTTTCCCTATTTGGACTGTTCCCTCTCTCTAATCTTCTTTCTCTGCCTGCAGCCTTTTTTCTGCTTTAAACACGAGGACAGAACAGTTTGTTCTTTTCCATACTGCCTGCAAGACCGGCGAGGCTGAGAGAGTCAGAGCAGAGACACAGGAAATAGCAGATTTCCAGCCATTTCATATGATCTATAGCTCCCAAACAGGGAGGGGGAGGAGATGGTACACTGCAAGTCACAAATAAATCCACAAACGTGGGTGTTAAAGTCCCAACACACTCACATGTACACACAGCGCCGCTGGCAGATCGTGATCAGGGCACACTCTGTACATACATGTGGGTGACGTTGGTGTGACATACATGCTTCTGTGTGTGTGTGTGTGTGTGTACCAAGGCGTGGTGAGAGCTGTGACTGGCAGTGTCAGTTGGACTCTGCCTTTTGGCTTTGTTACAGACTTTAGAAGAGGAGGAGGAGGAGGAGGAGGAGGAGGGGGGAAGGAAGATGGTGGGAAAGAGAGGAAAGAGAGACGAGGGCACAAGAGTCGAGGGAGCACCAGTGACATTTGGGCCGGATTTATTTTTTTTATATACTTTTGAAAAACTCCTGAGTCTGTTTTTGGTAATAAGAAAGATCCGTTTGGGAGGAGAGTTTGAGTTTTATGGGGACGAAAGTGACAGTTTCATGTGAAAACTTGTGCTGTACAGCAAAAACTGAAATCTAAGCAAGTGTTCATGTCTTATTTTTTAGTAAAAGTTGTCTTATTTTTCTTGATATGAGCCACATTCAGCTGATAAGTTCAGGGAAATGTCTTATTTCAACTTATTTCGAGACCAAATTGAGGGCAGAATTGTTTGTAACAAGTCAAAAAAAATCTGATAAGAAAAAAGTTTATTTTTCTAACTTCAAGAGACTTTACAAGTGAATTTTTCTTACACCATTTGCAATTCTTTTAATGACCTGATCTAATGAATGTGGCTCAAATCAAGAAAAATAAGTCGATTTTTACTGCAAATAAGACAAAAATGACTTGCTTCGATTTCAGCTTGTAGCAAGTTTATTCTTTTAATTTCTATTCAAAATATCTCATTACACTTAATATCAGATAATGTTGCCTAAAGGGAAATATTTCATTCATAATTTGAAAAAAAGAAAGATATCTAGGTGAATATTTGTCTTATTTTTAGTAGAAAATGTATTTTTAGACTTAAATTGAGCCACATTTACCTTTCCAGTCAAGACAAAATGTCTTATTTCAAGATATTAAAAGACAAAATCAATGATTGAATAAATTTCTTATTTATATCTGCAGCTTATTGTAAGACACTGAACTTCCCAATACATGAAAATATGGATAAAAAGACTTTTTACAGCTGTTTTCAAGGGTCTCTACACTGCAAAAAACAAGCAAACAAAAACAAAGAAAGAAATCCAAGCAACTGTTTATGTCTTAATTTAAGTAGAAATGTATTTTTAGACTTAAATTTAGCTACACTGACCTTTCCAGTCAAAACAAAATGTCATTGGCTTCTTCATTGGCAGATTTGTTTACTTAATTTAAGCACAAATATCTTGCTTAATTTTTCTCAAAGTGTTTTTTTTTCCAGTGTATGATTATTTCAAGATAAAGGCACACGCATTTACCTGACCTAAGAATATTTTTCGACATATTGAGAAAAGATATTTCGTAATTTACATTTATATCAAGAAATATGCACCAATTATTGGTGAAAAAACACTAATTTTAAGGTATTTCTGGGTTCATTGAGGTCACATACTTGTTTTGGAAAGTCTTGAAACAAATTTGCTTAATTTATTGGCAGATCATTTTGCTTAGTTAAAGGAAAATTCCCCCAATTTTTGAAGGCTGGTTTTTCTGCAGTGTGGTGTGTGTATTTACTAATCAAACAACTGGAAAACAATGAGATGAATCATTATGAGAGGAGGGAGAAAACCCAGAAGGAAATAATCTCTGAATGAGAAAAGGGGCAAAGGGGACAAAACGAGGACATGAGAACGTTCACTCGGGACAAATGTCAGCTCCATGTGTTGGCAGCGCGAGCAGCAGCAGCTGGATCACTGACTCGCTTTTCTGTCGCTGTGTTTGGAAGCTGAGCCCAAAATCAATACTGCAGCAGCAGCAGCAGCAGCAGCAGCAGCAGCAGCAGCGCTCTGGCTCAGGCCGACCCCCCCACCCCACCCAGGGCCCTGCATTACTTCCACCAACAGAAACCCAGGAAAGGGAAGGAGATTTTTCTAGTGCGGCTGGAGCAAGATAAATATTTTGTCTTTGCAGGTTTCCCGACATCTGCAGTGTGGTCAAATCAAAACGTGTGGATGGAGCTGATATGATTCAGGGGGGGTGAGGGGGGGGGTGTTTCTGAGATCCTCACATGACAACAACACAGGGAGGTGACATCTGAGACCGCAAACATCGACAACATCAGGACATGAGAAACAGCAGTCTGGTGACGGAAGTGAAACCACAGCTGTGCTCGCCGCCGCCGCCGCCGCCGCTGCGTTTACCGTCCAGCTCCTGACCGGCCCTCAGGTTTAGGGAAAGCCCCGAGGCTTCAAATATAGAGACAGAATTATGTCTCGAAGCTGCAAGTTATGACAATTACTGTTTTCCTAGTGTCACTTTTACTCTATAAATAAGGTTTAATTGCAAAATTGCTCAAGTTAATTTTAGAGCAACAGAACTAAATTAATCCAACGTATAATATGATTTAAAAAAAATTATGCAGCATATGGGAAAAATTTTTGCATGGAGAGCCAAAAACGGTTTTAAAGCTGATTGAATTATTTGCCACAAGAGGGAAACAGAATAAGTTTAAATCAAAGCATTTTTATTTCACTACTACTTTTGTTTCGAGCGTCATCATGAGGCTGGAATTAAGGTTATCTGACAAAAATTTGACGGATATTTAATTTCTTTTAGCTCTGTGTTTGGTCCCCCCCCTGCCTAATTTCTCACGTGCATTAGTTGTTGCTGCAAACAAAAACAGCTTTGTTGAGATTTTTTGGCCCATTTTGGTGAAATTTTGAGACAAAGAGTCAAAATTATGAGTTAAAAAGTCATAATTTCAAGATAATAAAGTCAAAAAGTTTGCGATAACTCAGTCAAAATTAAAAGATCAAAGAGTAAAAAGTCATACAATCAAAAATTAGAAACAAATTTTTGAGAAAACTAAGGAAAATTTTTGAGAAAAAGTCAAAGTATCAAGATAAATAGTCAAAACTGGGGGAAAAAAGTTGGCCTTTTTGGAATAAAAAGCAAAAATTCTGAGATAAACGGTTATAATTTTTAAATGATGAAGTCGCATTTTGTGATAATTGAGTCAACACTATGAGATAAACGGTCAATATTTTGAAATAATAAAGTCAAATTTTGAAAATAATGTCAAAACTGTGAGATAAATTAAATAGAAAATCTGAATTCTGAGAAGAAAGTTGAAATTTTGAAATGAAAAGTTACATTTCTGAGATAAACAGTAAAAATTTTGACATAAATAATCAAAACTTTGAGACAGTTACGGAAGAATAAAGTTAAATTTTGAAGATAAAGTCAGAAAAATTCGTAACTTGAGTCAACGTCATGAAACAAAGTCAGAATTCTCACCTGAAAGTCAAAATTATGAAATAAAAAGCTAATTTTCTGAGATAAACAGTGAAAATTGTGACATAACTAGTCAAAATTTTGAGATACAACTGTCTGAATTATGAGATAGTTAATATTTTGAAATAAAAAGTCAAATTTTGAAGATAATCAAGTCAAAATTCTGAGATAATGAAACTAAACTAATGAAAAAAAAAGTTGTAATTTTGAGATAAAAAGTCAAAACTTTAAGTTATTATGGGAATTTTTTTTTTTTCTTTTTCTTCGAGAATCCAGTATATCGTTTCTTTATTTTGAATTGGTGGGAACGGGCTTCTGTGAATAACTGGTTAGACTTTAGAGAATAAAAATGTACAAAAATACTTTGTTGTATTTTTTTTTTTTTGTCACAGATTCTTGTGATGTTTTTCTTTTGGCTAAATAGTCAAAACTGTGGGAAAAAAGTTGAGATTTTGGAATAAAAAGCGAAAATTCTGAGATAAACAGTTATAATTGTGACATAAAGAGTTGTTGTTTTGAAATAATAAAGTCAAATTTTGAAATATTTGAGTCAGACTTATGAGATAATCGAGTCAATATTTTGAAGATTAAGTTAAAACAATGACATAACTGAGTCAATATTAGAGAAAAAGTCTGAATTCTGAGAGGGAAGTTGAAATTTTGAAAAGTTGAATAAACAAAACTTTGAGACAGTTTTGAAAGTCAACAAAGTCAAAAAAATTAGATACTTGAGTCAATATTATGAGAAAAAGGTCAGAATTCTCACTTGAAAGTCAAAATGATGAGATAATAGTCAATAATATGAGATGAAATGGTAAAATTATGAGATAATGAAGTTAAACTAATGAGAAAATGACAAAATTTTGAGATAAAAAGTCTAAACTCTTACTTAATATGGGCAAACTTTTTTTCCCCAGACACTCTAGTTTGTCATTACTTTATTTTGAATTGGTGGGAACGGGCTTTCTATGAATAACTGATTGGACTTAAGGAAATAAAAATGTACATATATACTTTGTTGTATTTTTTTGTGTCACAGATTCTTGTGATGTTTTTCTTCTGGCTTCAAAGTGTCAAACATTTAAAAGATGAAGCCGCTCTCTTCATTCTGTGTCCAGTCTATGATTGGATTCCTCTCAGAATATAATCTCCAGTCTGCCTCTCTCCTCAGAGACGTGTGT
Source organism: Thalassoma bifasciatum (assembly GCA_008086565.1). Classification (NCBI taxonomy): domain Eukaryota; kingdom Metazoa; phylum Chordata; class Actinopteri; order Labriformes; family Labridae; genus Thalassoma; species Thalassoma bifasciatum. The sequence continues at coordinate 54,734 of RPOG01001732.1, forward strand.
GTTATATCAATGTGTCGCTCTGCAGTGGCTCCACGTCTGCATGTGTGTGTGTTCTTCACTCCAGGTTAAACCCGGGCCAGTTTGAAGCACGTCTATAAGCGGAGCGGCGCGGCGTCCTGACAGCCTGTTGGAGCATCCACAGTCTTGTTAAAGGGTCTGCTCTGCCACAGGAAACAGCCCGACATCATTAAAGCCTGTGTGATTCCCTCTCAGACGACCATGCCCTGCAGGCAGATCCACTGTCAGGTAAAATATGCAGGGGACGCAGAGACGCAGGCGCCACGTCAGCTGGCAGAGAAAACGTGTGAAGAAGGAGATTTTATAAATACCACCAAGCTTTCTGTAGACTCCAGGTTTTCATGCTACTCCCACCCTATCTCTTTCAATATCTCTCCCTGCCTCTGTTTTTCTGCTTCCTACAGCTCGGGGGATTTGGAGCTGTCACTCAGACAACGCGCTGCGTCCGACAAGAAAGCAGACGGCGCAGAAGGCTTTTGGTTTATTGATGACAGATGCCAAGATGTTTTATTTTTTTCTCTTTGGAGGTGACAAATAGAAAGAGCAATGTACACAAGGCGGCGATGAATCACGGAGCAGAAGCTTCTGTGCAGTCACTCAGCGCCTGTATTCGCTGTGAAGTGAGTGACAGCTACAATCTTCTTTTTCTTTAACCAATCCAAAAATGTATCAAACAGCTGAGCAGAACGCCGCCAGAGTGATTTTCAAAATGACTCGTTTGCTCCTGAAGAGGCTCCGACATCCAAGGTTCATTCACACTTGAGGAGTAAGAGGCGCAGGTTTGTTTCAGAGACCCTGATACTCACCAGTCATACTCTTCACCGAACATTGGCTGTTCTTTCTCTTCCTTTTCGGGCCATTGAGCCACCTGAAAGAGAGCAAACAGAGAAAAAGAGGATGAGCTCAGGTAAATATTCTTCACCTCTCTGTGTTTAAAAACATCATCTCAGCGAACTTAAGGTGAAACAAACCGGATCATCCACTTCACATCTGGAGCTTTGGCTCGCGGTGCGATCAGACCTCAGTCAGGTGGTGAAGACAAAGAGAAGAATTTGCTCAGCGACTTGAAAGGCCTAATTCCCCTAAAGCCTCCTTCGCCATGTTTGCTGACGAGACCGTGAGCTCAAAAATCGAGCCGAGGTCAATAAAACCAGGTGTTCATACAACGACTGAGATTAGAGGAGACTTCATGGGTAAAAAAATCAAATATGAGGAAGGATATGAGGAGTGAAAGCGTCCACGCCAGAGTGAGGAGTAAACAATTTAAAGCATCTGTACGATGTTAATTTCACCTACACAGACTCTTCCATGTACGGGCACAGCTCCTCCTCTGAGTAACCACCAGCTCAAAGCAGACTCGCTCAAAAATGTTCCCTGTGCTCGGTTATTAATCATCAGACAAACAAAACAAAATACTTCATGACTGCTTCTGCGGGAACTCCAGGCCTCTAGGTGGCAGCAAACATAATCAGGGTACCCACTTTTTCATTATTCATTATTTTCCAGAACAGTTTCAGCTGCTACAGAGAGAAGTTATCACGCTACAATAAGGCTGAAGGATTTGCAAAAATAATCTATTTTCCTTTATAGCGTATGGAATTTATGGTGCGATAACTTCCAGGTTCCCCATCTTATGTGTTATTATTGGTCGCGATATTAAAGGAGATTTTTTTGGCCCATTTTGGTGAAATTTTGAGACAAACAGTCAAAATTATGAGTGAAAAAGTTATGATTTCAAGATAACAAAGTCAAAAAGTTTGCGATTACTCAGTCAAAATTAAAAGATCAAAGGTCAAAATTATGAGAAAAAAGTCATACAATCAAAAATTAGAAACAAATTTTTAAGAAAATTAAGAAAAAATTTTGAGAAAAAGTCAAAGTATCAAGATAAATAGTCCAAACCGGGAGAAAAAAGTTGAAATTTTGGAATAAAAAGCAAAAATTCTGAGATAAACAGTTATAATTTTTAAATTATGAAGTCCCAATTTTGAGATATTTGAGTCAAAATTATGAGATAATTGAGTCAACACTATGAGATAAACGGTCAATATTTTGAAATAATAAAGTCAAATTTTGAAAATAAAGTCAAAACTATGAGATGAACTAATTAAAAAATCTGAATTCTGAGAAGAAAGTTGAAATCTTGAAATGAAAAGTTAAATTTCTGAGATAAACAGTAAAAAATTTGACGTAAATAATCAAAACTTTGAGACAGTTTCGGAAGAATAAAGTTAAATTTTGAAGATAAAGTCAGAAAAATTCGTAACTTGAGTCAACGTCATGAAACAAAGTCAGAATTCTCACCTGAAAGTCAAAATTATGAAGCAAAAAGCTTATTTTCTGAGACTAATTTGCTAATATTTTGAGGCCTTATTTCTATTTTTACGTAACTGATAAGTGGGAGGTTATCTTGAAGAATGGTTCTCTACCTCACTTTTCCCAACAAAGGTGTAAGTGTCAGACTAAAGAGAGAATATTTCTTTAACTGAGTTAGAAGCACAGAAAGACCCCTGACTCATGCAAAACCCCTAAAAATGTGTGTGTGTGTGTTTGTGTGTGTGTGTGGGGGGGGGTCCTCTTTTCAGAGAAACAGAATATGGTCACCCTACCAAACACACACTGCAGGTTTGCATTTCCCTGACATGCACCCTCTTGAAAATGCATCTTCATAACCAACATGTTTGGTATCATCGCCTACACGGATTCAACAGCTGAACATTCCTTATCCTCAGACACCTCCTCTCGCTTCTTCTTTGCGAGAACAACTCCAACAGCACAGCAGAGAATGTGCTGGAACCTTGAACTGGCGATATAAGAAGAAGAGAAATCACGCTGCCAACGAGGAGTCGGGCCGAGGACTGTGGAGTGATGAAGAAACTCCAACGCACATGTACGAGTGGAAGTATAGAGCAGACGTATGGAGCAGACTCTGAGCTGCTCATTAGTCGTCTGTAAAGTTGCTCCATGTGTCAGCGTGCAGGCTGGAGCCGGGCAGGTGGAGCACAGCTGCTTTATCAGAGCCTCTTCTGCTGGAAGCATGATTGATGAACGCTGTGAGATTAACCAAAGATTCGAGCTCTGCAACAACACCCAGAACTGAGCATTTGTGGGAACAAATGGCTTTATTTGGCAGACAAACGTCTCGTCTTGTTTCTGCTGCCAAACTGAATCTAAGCAGCAGGAAAATAAATGAAGGCTCGTACAATTAATCCCCCATAGCAACCCTAATTAATTTGGCATACATCAGACAGGCAAACAATAACAGATGAAACGTAAAGGCAGCAACACTAATACTAATGCAAAGAGACTCACATGCCCTCACACACACACACACACACCTGCAGCCACTGACACATGTGAAAGGCATGCACAGCTCTGAGGTAAACGGGGAGAATGAAAGCGCAGACGGAGGAGGGAGTAAAATGAAAGACGGATTTCTGAAAGGAGAGTTTAAGAGTCAGAAAGTGCTTCTTCTCAAGTGTTGAATGCGTAAAGAATCCCTGGAGTCCGGCTCTCTGCTCTTTGACGCCTCTCGATAGCCTCCAGCCCTCCTCCCACACCGGGAACCTTTAGTACGAGCTCCAGGAGCGAGGGCAGGACTCCATTAACAGCGTGAATAAAAACCAGGTCTCTCTACGTTACGATGCAACACACTGACCTATAGGCTACATTAACTCTGAGAAGGAGAGTTATAACAATCTCTATCACCAGGAGGAAGAGTCTCTTTAAGTGTTTCCCTTATTTTTAACATCTGAATTAGGGCAATTAATCACAAATTAGAATGTTAGAATATATCACAATATTTCTAGAACCTGAGAAGTGTCAAAATATCGGATACAGATGTTGCAGCAGATGTTTTCAACCCTGCTCAACCAAAGAGACAAACTGTTAAAAGCTATCTTTACAAAAGAAACAGTATAAGTGGTAAAAAGAGGCAAAAATTGGCATTTAAATTGGGATTAAACCCAGAAATACTCAAAAATAGCAATAGCAAATAGCAAAAATGGTCCAAAAGCGGCAAAACAAAAGAGGGGAAAAGTGACTAAAATAACCAAAAGGGAACAAACATGAACAAAGAAAATTTCAGAGGAAACTTAGAAGTTCATTAAGTCACAAAAGTGGTGAAAAAAGTGATGAAAAACACAGAAAAGTGGTAAAAATTGACCAAGACAGCTGGGATTCAACTTGGAAATAGTCAGTTTGTTGCAAAAAAAAAAGGAGTGAAAAGTGACTAAAATGGTGAAAAGCATCAAAAATAAGCAAGAAAAATTTTGGCGGACACTTTAAAACATTGAGAAAGTGAAAAAAATGGTGGAATAAAGTCATGAAATGCAGTGAAAATGATGGTAAAAATGGACAAAGCCAACAAAAATGTTTAGAAAGTTGGGATTAAAATAGGAAAATAGTCAATTCACTACAAAAAATGATCCACAAGTGGCAAAAAAGAGTGAAAAGTTACTAAATTGGCCAATAATAAAACAGAAATTATCAAGAAAAATTTGGGAGGACACTTTAAAACATTCAGAAAGTAGCAAAAATAGTGAATAAAGTTATGAAAAACAGTGAAAAGTCGTAAAAATGGTTGAAGTCAATAAAAAAGGCAAGAAAGATGGGATTAAACTTGGAAAATAGTTAGTTTGTTTGAGAAATAGGTCCAAAAGTGGAAAAAGCAGAAGGAAAAGTGTTAAAAATAGGCAAAAAGGACAACAATTGGCATGGAAATTGGAAGAAACCTGAAAAATAGTTGGAAATTATCAAAAAAATGTTAAAAAGTTGCAAAAAAAGAAGGTAAAAGTGGTTAAAATGTGTAAAAATCAGTCCCAGTTGTAGTGGTAGTGGGTTGTTGTTGTTGTTCTGTAATTAATGTAACTGTTCATGTTCTATAATGTGTTTGTTTAAAAATAGAGAAGATGGAAAACTTGAAATAATCTTTGCAAATCTTTCAGCTTCAGTCTGAATTGAGAGACACTATTTCTCTTTGTTGAGTTTTTGGTTTATTGTTTTGAGTTGAAAGGTTGAAAGAAAAAAACCATTGTGTGTCCCAGGATCCAGATCCTGGTTTTATTGTGCAGCAGCGTCTCGTGTAATAAGAAGAAGAAGAGGAACAGGCCTGAGGCAGCAGCTCACCTGTTCTCTGTCTTCCTCTTTTTCTAAAACAAACCTCTGTGTGCGGAGAAGAAGTGAATCTACATGAAAAAGTACAGAACAAAACAAACTCTTCTCCTGACTGAGATGTTACCTGTAACGTTTAAACCCTGTATAAGACGCTGGGCGTGGTCAGGTGTCAAACTCTGTGTCAATGCTTTGTTTTTATCCTACTGAGTGTTCACGGGGTCTAATCTTGTGAAGCACCTTTAAGGTTTGACATAAACAAAATCAACTTGAACCTCGAGGTGAGCGCACGAGTGAAAACACAAATGTGAGCTTAAGTTAAAGCCGTCTTTAAGTCGCAGCAACAGAAGATTTTCCTGAAACAAATCCTGATACTTCTCAAGCTTCTGCTGAGAGTAGAGTCTAATTTTTATTTGTGGAAAACAGAAGAGACATGAAGAGCAGACGGACAGAAAGCTGCACAGGTGTGATGAAGGAGGGCAAAAAAAAAAAAAAAAAAGATCACAATATCTTTTTTCATATCATCTGATCTTGATTATTATCATTGTCTTTTGTTTTATTTGTAAACTGCCAATATTAAAGCATCTGTAATGAAAACTAAAGAAAAATTAGTTCAACATTTCACTAACATAAAAAGCAAATAACAGGCCAAAACTTTTGCAGGTATGCAAGACACAGACTCCATTAAAACGTAAATACTATTATTATCAAAAAAAAAAAATTGCGCAACATCTGTTTAGCTCCACATTTGGTCATTCTGTTTACTTCTCTGGCACTTTTGTAATAAATAAATAAACAAAGGTGCAAAATAAAACTAACAACTCCATTAGTTTAAGATTTTCTTGTAAGTAAATTTCAAAATAAACCAGTTAAAGTGTTAACTCTCCCTGATTTTTATTCAAAAGTGAAAACTAAAAGCACAAATTAGAGCAAAGTTTGAACCTTTGAGCTGAAATTGCAATATAATGATATGATAATAAACAAAATGATAAAAATTAGGGCTACATAAAAACTGGGATGATACAGAATTGATGCATTAATTGTATTCAAATGTATAAAAAAAAGAAAAAATTGTGCAATACAGTCAAATATGCAGGAGCACCAAGGCACAAATAACTGTTTAATTGTAGGATTTTTAATAATAAAATAATCAGAACTTGTCCATCCCTACTGAAAAATTATAGTAAAAATAAAATAAATAAAAGTAGCTTCAGGTTTCCATAAGAAATGATGATGATTTTAATTTTTCTTTGTGCACTTGGATCTCTCTTTCTTTGACTTCAGTTTGTGTGAAACTTGGATGCACTGACAGATTTCTTCACTTCTTAAAGTAAAAACCTGCAGGAGGAAACACCCCTTACATTTACCATTTTCACTTATTGTGTCACCTCTCATGAAGACCGTTACCAAACTACATGATGGGGACTTTGAGTCTTAAGAGACAAACTTCTTATTTTTGTGTCTCAGCTCCTAAATGACCAGAACATCTCTTCTTAGAAAAGAGCGGAAAACTGTCTTTGCCCTTTAGACATAATAATATCAGCGTCTGTTAAGTGACTCCTGAGTTTCTGTAATTGAGCCTAAACTGCGACTCTGACTGACCTTCAGGATTTACCTCAGCGCCAATTACAGCGCCGTCCTCTCCGCAGTGATGCTTTGGCCTTTTCAGAATCCATCACATGACCCGACAGGGCGGTAAATAAAACGCTGAAATCACCTCCTGAGTTAAACTTCGATTCTTAATAATTGTTACTGCAGAATCTCATTGGGAAACTCATTTGCAGCTACAGGACAAAATGTTCCTGTCATCATGTGGGAGGAGGAGGAGGAGGAGGAGGAGGAGGCTCACCTGTATAAGGAACACCTCTGCATGCAGAGTGTAACAAAGGTTATCAGGGTCAGATTACACACACAGGAGAGTCCTCTGAGTCTTTCTAACTCTGCAGAGAAAAACAATTAGCAGCAGAAAGATGAGGTGGACTTCTCCCTCAAAGGTGAGCGTCTCTCCCTCTTTTTTCTGTTTGTTGATCTCATCTTCAATCCTTCCAGCTGCTGCAGGCGACAGCCATCAAGCTGTCAACCCCGTGACAGCTCACTCTTCCCGTGTGACGGTATTTTCAACATAAGCAAACTGCATAAAAACAGATACTCCTTATTCAGGTTTCTGTCAACAGCTACACCTTCCTGAATTAAAAAAAAAAAAAACCCACATCCCTCATCCAAGCTGACACACATGCAGCTTTGTGTTCCCGCAGCCGAGCTCTGCACAGGTCTGTTTCCAAACACACACGTTGGGCCTATAATGGCACAACAGCAGGCGAACTGCTGCAGCAACGACACGCAGTAATGAAATGATAATACAAATTGCAGCTCTTAAAATAAGCTGCGGCTCTAACCCTCTATTAAGATCTCATCAGTCCCAAAATAGCAGCAATGAAAATATTAGCGCCCTTGCAGCTAAAAAAAGAGCTTAACGCTCTTGGCGGAGCCTCAGAAGTGCTTTTTCAGTCCTCGAAGAGCTCTGAGAGGGAAGAGAGGAGAGAAACGGTGTCAAGTGGCTCTAAGAAGTTTAAGCAAAACTAAAACAGAGGCAGAAGAAGAGAAAACACACGTTTCGCTCAGACCGGGCTCAGAGTGAGGGTTTAGAAGTACTGCAGGGGGCGGCATCTTAAACAACCATTTACATCTTGTCTGACATGTAAGTTTGAAGCACGTCTCCAAACAAACAAACAAACTGAAGGAAATTGGGTTTTCCACAAAAAGCCGTCAGCATGACAGGATTTCAGATTGTGGCATACTTTAAACAAACGCAGCCAGTTTGTTCAGGGATGAAACATTGTGCTTGATTGAATATTTTTCTACAGAACGGGAGTTTTTTTTTTTTTTTTTTGCAGGTCGGGGCACGACGCTGAGAGCTGCACAGGCATACCACAGAGCGCTTTTCAATTTCCAACTCTTAAACTGTGATGGGATTGCAACACATCTCCAAATATGCAAAGTCCCCTCACGCTGTGCCTCTCAGCAACCTGAGCCAACCCCACACAAACATGCACATACTGTACTTTCTCCACTCACTCACACACTCACTCACACACACTCACAGGCTCAAGTTGACATGTAAAAGAAGCCGTTTGATTCCTCTGACCTGAAAGCTATGAGGAACATGTACACATGTTGCACAACTGAGTGCACACACAGAGCAGAACAAATAGAGAACAGGAGAAGCGACAACACGAGCCGGAGCTGGAGAGATGGCATGAAAAGGACTTACAGTGCTGACCTGATGACGCAGCGGGACTGTAAAATATGCATGGCGGAGGAGGAGGACTTCAAGTTGAAGCTGCAGTTGTAGTTGACGCGCTGCTACGCGGCCCTCGTGCATTGACTCTGCCTCCGTCTATCTGCTGTCTCTCACCCTCGCGCACACACTGATGTCTCTAGCAGAGCACCTATCTTTAGCCTGCTGACCCACTCAGATACATTCTGCCTCTCCCTCCCTCGTCCCACAATCTATGGGACGCTACTTGCTCCGCTGCTGGTACCACCCAGTCTTCCCTGATTGGAGGACGGCCAGTTTCTCCACCTGTGACTTTGACAGCCGCCCTGGAATGCGTCTAACAGGTAATTGTCGGGCTGTCAGGTATCTACGTGCTCGTGAGACGTGACTATTTAAAGCCAGGACAGGTTTCATTAAAGCTACAGCAGCACGCATGACTGCAAAAGATATATGAGAACATAGCAACACAGTAATCAACACCAGCCACAGGGAACTACATGTCCTGGCCAATGATCGCCTTTGAGCTGGCACAATTAAAGCACGAGGCTGACACTATCCTTTATGTTTCTCATTGTTGTCAACAAGTCTGTACAGGAATCCAAACCAACAATTTGTAAAAGTATCTCTAAATACCTCATCTCCTCCACCTTGTCTGTGGTCCTGAACTAATTGAATCCTGCTGCAGAAACTTTAAAAACAGCTTCACTTTCACCAAAACACAACTCACTTTTTCCTACAAAACAAGCAGAGTGTAGCTTAATGCACACAAACAAGAGTAAATATTCAGCTGTGGATTAATAAATAACTGATGTTTTAGAGAAAGGAAGGGAAGGGAAGGAAAGGGAAGGGGGGGGTTACAGCTGCACGAATTTTGGAGTTAAACTCCAGCGTGTGTGAAAGGTAATAAAAGAAGAGTTAGTGCAGCGCGGTGATGTGCTTTTAATAGTTCAGACAACAATAGCGCCCTGGCTCTGAGGATAAATAGGATTCACTGCTCTTTGATTCATCTGCAGGAATAAAACTAGTGAGAATAAAACATCTCAAATGCAAACGGCGTCCTATAAAACAGAAGCTGACCCAGATTCAGGAGGAAGCAGGAGCGTAATGAAGCGTAACAGTGTGTGTGTGTGTGTGTGTGTGTGGTTTTATGAATAATTATGTAATCCCTCACCTGTCCTGTTGTTGATCTTTGATTTCTTTCTCTGATTATGTCATTTTATAGTTGACTCACGCTCTAATGACACATAATACAAACAACTGCGTCTCCTCAAACCGGTTAAGTTGTTTTGAAATGTCAGCTTTGATGTTTTTTGATGTTTACGTTGTTTTCTTGTTCACTGATTCTGCTTCAGTTTTAATTTCTTTTTAACCTCTTTAGACATGAACGTTTGCCTGGTGTGCATTTTTTATTTTTCCTTTCTATTGAGGATCAAATGCTGGATGTTGAAATCCTGAGCTTCATTTCAACATAAATACACACAATAAACTCTTTGAATCTTTGTTGTCTGCCGGCATGTGGCGATGACATCACAGACAGGTGGACTGAGTCGATTTCCTGGTATTGATTCATTCGATTTTTTTCCATTTAAAAAATATTGGATCGATTCAAGTCATCTGAAAGGCCAAATTGCAAATTACAGATCGTTATAATTGGATCATAGGAATAAAAATCCATAGGTCATAAGCCCCGCCTCCCCATGCATTCCAGATATGAGCCAGGAAAACTTTAAAAAATTACGATACCTCGTAGAAACGTTTCTCTCATCCTTACTCTAAGGTAGTATGATGATGTCATCTGGCTGCATGGTGTTCAGGTGTTTTTTTTTCTGAGAAGTTAGTTTCTCATTAGTTATTGGACGTTAAAAACTGTGATATAAGTTTTGTTTTACGATAGTTGACAGCTGCCGTTCATGAGTAGTTTTTATCGGGGATATTAGAAACTTCGGGAAAGAGCCAAAAGGAGACTAAACCTTCTGAAGAAGAAGAAATAAATATTTTTATTTCTCTTTTTTACTTGGCTCCACCGGAAATTCTCTACTGCGCAGACTCTGTCCACTCTATAAACAGTCTATGGTTAGAACGCCATATTACAGTCTTATATTAGGTAATGGTGGACGTGTGAATTAACAGTTGCATTTATCATTTATCGGCCGGGCTCTAATTGATAGCATAGATCAGTGTTTCCCAACCTGTGGTCCATGGCCCTCTGGTGGGCCGCGGAGGTATTGCAAGTGGGTCGCCAAATCATTTCCAAAATAGTCTGAAATTTAATAATGGGTAATTTTATAGAGATACAAGTATACAGAATAATGTTTAAAATGTTAGAACTTAAAGGATATTAAACATTTTCAAACATTTGTTTAGAAGAAAAGTCCTTTAAGAAGGCGTGTTAAAGCCCAACATGTAACATGACCCCAAATTTCAAAGGTCTGAAGTGTAATTAAAAAATGCAATGAAACACGAAATGTAATAAAACAAATGTTGTATAATCTAAAAATGTAGTCACTATCCCATATTTTAACCAGTTGTTACAGAATCAGTACTTCCAGGGTCAGATGTGGGCCGAAAAATTTTTTGAGACTTAAAAGTGGACCCTGAATTGGAAAAGGTTGGGAACCACTGGCAGAGATATTTCAGTATCGATCTGCACTTCACTGGTTTAAACATGAGCATCACATTAGTAGATACTGAACTCCTCTTCTAAAAGCAACTCAAGAGTCTTCATGATAAGCACGTCAACACCTGAGAAGCAGAAAAGTGCTCCATGCGCGGCTGGTTTTCCCCATAACTGAGTCACAGATGATGCTCATTGTTATTTGGTGGGTGACGGACGCCTGTGAAGCACCTGCTCTGAAGCTCCTCAAACACACAGAACAATACAAAGACACTGAGAATAGTGCAGAGAATTATATCCATAACAGAGCCTGAATGGGCCCCCCTGTCCTATGTTTAGAGGGCCACAGTAGCCTATTGTTGAGCATGCATGCTACAGGCCCACAGCTGGGTCCGTCCCGTCCTATACATCCAGCGCTAATGGACACTTTGTTCCCTTATGTGTCCCGCCACTGTCTAAATTACAGGCTGAGCGAGAAGGGGATATAGCATGCCACTGAGTGAAGGCAAGACAACTCCCTCTGTCCAAATACACAAGTGTACAGCAACCCACACACACTGCCAATAATAAACATGGAGCTAAATCCTCAAATATATACAGCCCAATACATCCTGTACTACGGCGCACTAAATAAAGACTTTACAGACTCTGAGGCCACATTCGGCCTGCGTTTATTTCACAAGCAGAGGGTTTTGGAGCGCTGAGATGATAACCAAAGCATGTGAAGGATGTTTATATTACACCAGAACTAAATCCCTGTGAGTTCACCAGCGTTGTATTAATCAGGAGTTTCTTTGATTGCGTTAGTATCTGTAACGTTTCACTTCCAGGAAACTGTTTAAATCACTTTACATTTGGAGTCACTTTCAAGCTTGTAAACATGATGAAAATAGCTCAACTTTGCATGAATCCTCAGCCTCTAAATCCCCGCACCGCTGGGTGTGGCGGGGGCAGAGCCGTGCACGTTAATCAAATGTCTGCAGCAGGTGGTTCTAAATCTTTCACCCAGTATTTGCATATTTTCTGTGTTTGCGTTCACACATGTTGTAATCTTATAGTAAACACAGCCAGTCAAACCACAACTCAATCAACACACGAGGCTGCACTGATGAATTATTATATCACGCTTCCTGAAGGCCGGCTCCAGTTTCCTCTGTAATGAAAATAATAATAAGCTGAATCAGTACGACTCTTTTACGACTCTGAGACACAGCGTTGTCCCGGGGTTTTCCACTCCACTGTCTCCTCTTTAAAGTTGACAGTTTGCTCTAAATGTGCTTCCAGCTGCTAAAAGTGCAGCTCAGAGTTTTGCAGGGGGAACACTCTCTTGGAACAATAATTGTCTGAGGAAATTGACGGCGTTTCGGCCAATTACTCCTGTTAGCAGGGATGTGCGCTGACTGACTCGCAGACTGACACCAAAACACACGCATGCATTTCAAACCCCGGCTGCTTCTTGCTTATTATCATGGAAAATGCTGGTTATTTTTAGGTTTGAACATTTCTGAAGAGATGCAGATGAGGTGAGGAGGAACCTTACAGCAAACTTGATTCTATCTATAGATGATTCATGAGAGGGTGGATAATTGCGTGATCCTGTGTTGGTATTCATGTTATTGTATCCACCCTATACTGTGCTGCAATGTGCAGACACACCTATAAACTTCATAAAGAACATGCTGTACATAATCCATATAAGACACTGTAATCTGCAGACAGAAATACCTGTCTGTGCAGAAACTCATCCTGACACCACTTTCGGAGTTTGAATCTCCAGTGATGCTACAAGTCACGGCAATTAACGGCGAGCGTAAACCCGGGCATGACAGGACGTCCTCGCTCCCGGGGGGAAGGAAAAGCTGAAATGTGTTTACTCTTTCAGCCGTGCAGCAGACGTACAGAGCTGCACGGAGGATCAACACAGACACAGAGGCTGAGGCAGACATTAAAGAGCCAGAGGAAGAAAAAACAAGGATGCTTGGCTTTAATGTCGCAGGAGGTCCACAGAACAAAGTGCTCGTACATCATACAGCCAACATGTGTGACTTGGAAGAGGATCAAATCTCTGAGTGTCAAGTTATAAATGTTTTCTTTTAACGGGGGGGGACACTCTGTCCTGTTTTCTCTTCACATGTGTGACCATGTGTGTGTAAGAGAGCTTTATCTTCCTCCTGCAGAGTTCAGTGTCTTTTTTGCGGTTATTATCACTCATCACATGCTATTTACACCTCCGTGAAAGAGTTCATGCTTAGGGATTAAAAACTCTGATGAGCACAGAGACATCAGTCCAACATGAACAAAGAGAGGTCGAAGGAAGAGAAACATTATGTACAAACACAACATCTGGGTCTGACATTTTATTCAGCACTCCCTTTTTTTAGGCCTTATCACAATATACAATATATATAAAAGTGCATTTCCCCAAAAAGTGGCAATGCACTTTTAAAGACCATCTGCAGATATATGCAGCTCTACTCCTCTTTTTGCCTTGGTCTGAACAGATATTGAGAAGTTTTTATGGCCATTAGGTGAAATTTTGAGACAAAAATTAAGTATTTTGAAATGATGAAGTCAAATTCTTTGGGATATCTAAGTAATAATTCTGAGGCATGGTCAAAGTTTTGGAATAAAAAGATGACATTTTGAACTTAATTGTCAAACTTATGAGCAAAAATGTAATATTTTGGGATAAAATGTCAAGACTTTGAGACAAAAAGTCAAACTTTTGGCCACAAAGGTGAAACATTTGAGATTAAAAAGTCAGAATTATTAGACAAGGCCAAGATTTTGCATTTAAAAAATCCATATTTTGAGAAAAAAAGTCCAATTTTTTGTGATAAAGTCAAAGTTACGAGAAAGAAGTCAGAGGTTTGATCTTGAAAGTCAAAATTATGAGATAAAAAGTTCAAGCATTGGGATAAAATGTCAATTTTTTGAGGCAAAAAGTCATCATTTTGAGTGTAAAGTTACAATTTTGGGAAAAGAGTCGAAATTTTGAGCTCTTAAGTCGAAACTATGTGATAAAAAGTCAATCTATTTGCTTTAAATGTGAAAACTTTGGGATTAAGTAGTCAAAATTATTAGAAAAAAGCTAAGATTTTGCATTAAAAAACAATATAATCTGAGAAAAAATTCAATTATTTGTGCTAACGTCAAAGTTATGAGAGAAAACGTTTAAGTTGTTTTGGATAAAAAGGCAGGATTTTGAAACAAAAAGTCATTTTTTTAGGCAAATAGTTACAGTTTTGAGATTTAAAGTCAAGATAGAGATTAAAAAAATCAAAATTTGAGGTAAAATGTCAAGACTGAGACCAAAAGTCACCTTTGCTATAAAAGACACATTTTTTCAAAAGCTCTCAGACTGTTTTAATTCTGTCGCCCCTTCTGGGAAAATTGGGAGACTTTCCTTTTTAATGTTTTCACATAAATATTCTCTTACATCTTCATTACTAACCTTTAAAGTGCAGCTCACAGTGACGCCCCGGTGTGGGAAACACTGCTTCAGCAAAAGTCCTGTTTATCATCTCAAATGACATCAAACCCACAGAGAAACTCACTCCAGTCTGTTTCTCCATCAAAAAACTTCTCACAGCAGCTTTAAAGCTCTTAAATATTCTCCGTTCAGACATTAAACGGATGTAAACAGGAGATTTATGGCTGTATTTTGGCTTGTAGGCGAGTCATCCTGGTCTGAGAAGGATATTTCCTCCATAAGCCTCTTTAATTAGGAATAAATGGACCAATTAGAGGCCAGAACCCTCACAGAATCATTCATGGAGATGTAGTTTATCTTTCTGGAACCAACCACTAGAGTCGGACTAAACCAACAATTAACCCGCTGCTCTGATCCGCTCTCACATATGTTTGCCTCCAGGCTCACAGATAAACGCAGCGGATAAAAAACAGGCCTCAAGAGACGCATCAACAACAAAGATTCCTGGATACACAGCGAACCTCACACACACACATGAACACACACAGTACTGTGGCGCAAGTCTTTGCCATGGTTACTGCAAGAGGGTGCAAACATCCTTACATCATCTGCAGTCGCATGTTGAGTGAAGTGATGTAAGCTGCATCTGCATATCTCTGCTGGAACTAAATCAGCGTGTCATGCAACCATTCATGCATTTTAATGAGGGACAAAGAAACTACCAGAGCATCAGACGAGGTGACACCATCGAACTTTCTAGTTACTGCAGCAATCAGAGGATCAAGATTTGTGAAAGTGTTGCATTCTGGGAGAAAGGCTCAGGTTTTGAAAAGCAGCTGACAGAGTGCTGAGAAAGTGTCAGGTACAGGTGCTGTTTTCTTTCTGTCTGCATGCTGGTAACCATGGCTGCACTTCAAAGAGCCGGCTCAAAACAACACACTGACAACCTACAGAGGGAGGGGGGAAGAGGGGGGGGGTCCATAAAAGGCGCCGTCATGCCCGACACAATCAGAGTTAGACCAAACCTCCTTTTTTTGACATGTTCATCTTTTATGTTCAGGTGGATTTTATAAAATTACCAAAAATCTTCAGGTTTGCTCTGACTGTTTGTGCTGTCAGATATTAAATGATGAAATGCACTTTAACAAATGAACTGCTTAAACACAGTTGTATACCTTTTTTTTCATGATGTTATTAAGATATTTTTTTTGCCTTTGAAGTCAAATTTAGAGAAAAAAGTCAAAATTTTGGGCTAAAAAGTCAGTATGTTGAGATTAAAAATCCAAATATTGAGATATTAAGGTTGCAATTCTGAGATACCAAGTCGAAATTCTTTAAAATTAAAGGGTAAATCCTGAACTTAATAGTCCAAGTTACGAGCAAAATGTCATGATTTTAAGTCAAACCAGCAAATTTTTGAGAGAAAAGGATACATTTTTGCAAAAAAAGGGAAAAATTTCATATTAAATAGTTAAAATTATTTTCAAAAAACAAGGTTTGGGGCTAAAAAATTAAATATAAGAACAAATATAGACAAAAAAAATCAAATATTACAAAACAAGATAAAATTTTGTTGAAAAAGTCACTATTTTGACCTCCTTGTCAAAGTTATAAGGAAAAGAAGTCAAGTTTTTGATATAAAAGGCCAAGATTTGTGACCAAAAGTCAAATTTCTAAAGCAAAAAGTCACATTTTTTTGATAAGGAGTCAAAATTATGAGAAAGCAGTCAAAATATTGAGAGTCAAATTTCAAGAAGTGGGAGAAAAATTTTAAATTTTGAGGTAAAGAGTCAAGATTTTGAGTCAAAAATTCACATTTTAAAAACAAAAAAAGTCAAAATTATAGGAACAAGTTCCAAATTTGAGCTCAAAAGCAAAAAAATCAGAGATAAGAAGCCAGTTTTTTTAGATAAATTCTCAAACTTATGAGGAAAAAGTCACAGCTTCCATTTAACTCAAAATTTTGACCGTTGATCTTAAAAAAATTTGGATTATTTTCCGCAGAATTTGGCGGTGATATCTCAAATTTGACGTTTGCAATATTTCTGCCAGTTAAAAATATAAAAAAAGAAACTTTGCTGATTTTTTTTTATATTTTCATCATAGCAAATGTTCCCTTCAAACAGAAAAGGAGTGATAAAATGTTTCTGCTTTCTCTAAGATGCAGTGAGGTGTTGGTGTCTTGTTGAGTTTTTAGATCACGGTGCCTTCGCTCTGATTCCTCCCTCATGTTGCTGGAGTTTCAGGCCCTCGGGACATTAACTCTTTGTGCTATTAATTATCCCTGAGGTGCAAAGCGCTGCGCTCGGTGCAGGTGTCACAACACATGCAGGCTCACAATCGGTTCCTGCAGCTGAAAGTGTGGACGGACACCGAACAGGCCGGCGTGCTGCCTTCTCCATCCATGACCACGCCAACTGTCCCCGTCCCCTGGCGACAGAGCTGTTAATCTCCTGACAGGTGTCCACGTTAGCCCAGGAATCCATCCAGGCTCCGGAGGATTGACTTTCTTAACACGAGCTTGTAATACGGCACATGGAGACAGAGGAGGGGAATCTGAAGCTGCGTTCAGAGCAGCCAGATAATCCTCCACGTGACCATCATCATAACAAAGTCGTATTGTTATGACGTTCATTTAGGTTTAACAGAGGAGACGGAGGGAGTTTGGGGCGATCGACACATGACAGTGACAGAATGTGCCGGCGTTCATGTGCTCCTCCTCTCGCCTTACGCCTTCATTTAAACGTGGTTAACATGACAAACAGCACACACGAGGGCTTTGTCTTTAGAAAGATGAATGAGATGAATCAGATCCTCACCCATGCAGAAGCTGGCCCTGAGGGTGAGGAGCGTTTTAGGAGGTTCGAGGAGGTTCATGACTCCCTCCTTCAATAAGCTTCATCTTTGAACCAGCTGTGAGGACTTTATAGATAAGCTGGCATCAGCACTACTAATAAAAACTCTGCTTCCCATGAGCCTTTGCCTCACTGTCATGATGAACCCAAAAACTGTGAAATAAACAAACGTAGTCTCTGCAACATCACTCGTCTGTTTCTGGAGCTCAGTTCTGAATAAGAAAACCTTTTACCAGATACAAGCAATGAGGTAATGTTTTTATTAACAGTTGCTTAGCGCTGTTGTTTGACATGTGACAACAGTTTTTTTAACTTAAGGCTTTGTCAAGTTTTAGTAAAACAAAGAGGGAAAGTTCTCTAAGTGTAGAACTCTGTGTTGCTAGGGAAACAAACTTTATGAACTAAGTTTGAAGCGTAGTTTAGTAGCCGCATTAAGTTACTCACAGCCCAGTGCTCTGATACATGTCAGTAACGTTAGTGAATCCTGCACTGCAAAAACAGAAATCTAAGCAAGTCATTCTGTCTTATTTGTAGTAAAAATTGTCTTATTGTTCTTAATTTGAGCCACATTCACCAGACCAGGTCATAAAAACGTCTTATTTCAAGTTTTTTTTAAGACACAAATGAGGTGTAAATTGCTTGTAACGAGTCAAAAAAATCATCTTATCCCATTGGCAGATTTTCTTTTACTTGTTACAAGCAATTGATGCCTCATTTTTGTCTTTAAAAAACTTGAAATGAGACATTTTTATGACCTAGTCTCGTAAATGTGGCTCAAATCAAGAATAGTAAGACAAATTGTACTAAAAATAAGTGATAATGACTTGCTTAGATTTCAGTTTTTGCAGTGTGGTTGTGTCCTACCAGTGCTCATCTACCAACTCCAACCTCACCAAGCAGAGCAAACGTAACCTGGCTCTTCATTTTATTGATAGACTCTCAGGTTTGAACAGATCACTGCAGAATAACTGCTGCATGTGGACAGGAATCAACATTAGCACAAACACATTAGAGACTGTTTTAGCCTTTAGCTCCTGTTCAATGAATCGATCTTTATTTATATAGCGCCAAATCATAACAAACGTAATCTCAAGACACTTTAAAAGTTTCTGTTCAAACCTTCAGCCCATGTTTTAACCCTTACCTTGCATTTTGACCTTAAGTTGATCATTGTGCTTTAGCCTTTAGCTCTTTTTTAGTCTTTAGCTGGTGTTTTAACCTGTATCCCTGTGTTTATGTTTTCGCCTTTCGCTTGTGCTCTATCTCTCTCCTGTTTATCTTTCTTCTGCTCTTCTG
Source organism: Thalassoma bifasciatum (assembly GCA_008086565.1). Taxonomy (NCBI): domain Eukaryota; kingdom Metazoa; phylum Chordata; class Actinopteri; order Labriformes; family Labridae; genus Thalassoma; species Thalassoma bifasciatum. Next base: position 73,339 of record RPOG01001732.1, read on the forward strand.
TTTCTTTTCTGTCAGACAGTCCAGCTCCTGTTTCCACCATTTCTACTAAATAAAAAACAGTAATCGTTTTCAGCAGAGAAAAGCAGATCTCTTTTCTCTTTGCTAAACTTAACGAACCAGCATGTTGTCATAATTATTGTTACGATCAGGCAAATACCTGGATCTGTGACCTTTTCAAGATCTGTGAGAAAGTCCTCACAGTCCCTTTAACTGTTGTCTTCACCCTGCAGAATGCTCTTTAATGTTCCTAAGCTCGAGGCAAAATGTCCCTAACAGTGTTAACATCCGTAACAACATATTAGCTGTGTCGATAAGGTTAAACAAACTGAAAACTTGATCTGAGTCAACAGACGCTTTCATGACGTTCCTGTTCGAATCGTACAAAGACACACACCTGACATATTCCCACTTATCCACACACTCACGCGAGTTTCACCACAAGTTTTTCTTTTGCGTTTTGTGTAAGTATGGAGAACGTTTGTGCGATCAAACTGAAAATTTCCTCAATCCGCATGAAGGGATTGCCAGCCCCCCCCCCACATCCATGAGAGGCTCTTTTCCACCAATATTATGTTTTCATTAATGAGAAGGGGCTTAAACAGCGCTGTGTTTGTTTGTGTTCAGGCCCGTCTGACTCAAGAGTTGGGGGGGTGGGGGGCGTCAGGGTCAGATCTAGCCATGGGCCCCTTTCTCTGAAAACAATTCAGAGCAGAGGAAGAGAGCGGCGAGGAAAGAAAAAAGAGGCCGCTACCTTGTTTAGCTTGTCTGGAACATGGTCCTGAGACGTAAAAAACAGCCGGGACCATGAGAAAGATTTAGACGATAAAATGAGGGACTGGAACAAAGATCCCCTTTAGGATGTCCTCAGAAAACCTGCTCCATACATAACAGCATTACTTGATAACAGACGGCAATGCCTGCTTCATTTCAGGGATATGTTTACTCAGGAGGGGAGGTGAAAAGGCCGAGTGTCCATAAGGCGAAGCTTCGGTGTCATTTACACTTCCAACAATGGCGAGGGCTCATTTGAATGAGAATAACGTGGAGAAGAAAAGGCGCCGACTCACCGTTTGTCTTCTCCCTCTGATGGGTTAGGGTCCTGCTCCTTGGGAACGTGTTCCATTCACCTTAATTCCATCCAGCAGCCAATCATGAGAGACTGAGGCAAGCCCCACCCTCGGATGCACACTTGTCATTCGCCGGTCGGGAGGGGTCGGTCAGTGAAACATGACGGGGTCCCGTCCCGGGGGTGTTTGGGAGGAGGGGGAGGGAGACTTCAGATGTAGTCGAGTTGCTTTGAGGTCGGTGCGGTGTCGCTGAGGGTGCAAAGTCTGGATGGTGGAGGTCCAGTTGAGGTATCAGTGAGGGCCCGGGGGGGCCGGAGCTGCAGGTGGATGTCGGTCTCAGGGGCGCAGAGGGTGGAGTGGGGTCAAATCTGGAAGAAAGACATGAAACGGTTAGACGAAACAGAAACTGGCTACAGCTTCACAGAGCTGCCTGGATCTGCTTTTTCAGAGCGGAGACTGAATGTTCTGGTCATCTGTGAGGTAAACTGAGAGGGGGAAATTAAGTTCCTAAACCACAACCTGACCGCAGAAAAAAAGTGAAGAGGGTTTTCCATGATTAAATGTGAAACTGAGAAAACAATCAGCAGACTCATACGGTGGAGAGTATATCATTTGTTACGGCCCAAAGTGTCTGCATCAATGAGGCTGAGTCAGAACGTCTGTTTCAAAGGTCAGACCTCAACTTAAGGAGAAAGTGTCGGAGTCTGCTGCCTCCAATTTTTCCGGATGGTGTCAGGAATAGAGCTCGGCAATTGATGTAAATCAGATTAAATCGCAATATGTCCTGCTGCAATATTCTACTCACAGACAGTGCATTTTTTTTTACCTGAAATGTGTTGGAATACCAGATACATTTTTTTTCTGACAAACTGTTGAAAACTACCCCCACCCCACCCTTAGTCTGGTACTTGCTTTTCGCCCCTCCTCCTTCCTCTTGTACTCTTCTTCTTCTAATGAAATGGAGCTGTGCACGCCCTGAAACATGTGCAATAGCAAATAAAGTGAATCTTGATCTTGAATTTTGAACTACCTTTGCAAAAGAAACAATATAAGTGCGAAAAAAGTGGCAAAAATGGCAAGAAGTAGCAATAAAAGATAAGTCTACGGTGAAAAAATGGTCAAAAAGCAGCAAAATTGGGTGAAAACTTGGAAAATGATCAGAAAGTAGCAAAAAAACTGTTTTAAAATCTCTTTTTTTATTTGATCTGATGCAAAATCAATATACAATTTTGTGTTTTCGTTACCTGTAAGCCATAACCATCAACTTTTTTAGAAATTAAGGCTTGAAATAATTCACTCTGCCTATTTCACTTTTTGAAATGAGAGACAAAAATATTCTAATTTTCAAGGTATTCTAATTTTTGACATTTACACAGCAAAAAAACAAATCCAAGCAAGTGATTATGTCTTATTTTTCATAAAAATTGTCCTTATATGAGCCATTTTTAACTGACAAGTCCAGAAACATGATTTATTTCAAGATATTCATTGACAAAAGTAACATCCAATTTACTTTTAACAAATAAAAAAATAATAAAAGCAAATGAGATAAAGACAATTTTGCTTGTCAAGTTTCAAGATATTAGAATCATGTCTCGATCTTTTTTAAAGGCTACAAGCATTTTTGTCTTTAAATGACTTAAAGTTAGACATTTTCTTGCACATTGTACTTAAAAAAATTAGACAAACTCTTTGTTTCGTGGATCTTTTTTAACAAAAATGGACTGAGAGTAACAATGACAATAAAATTAATAAAATTATCCCCTTTACTATGGCTTTTAATATCGAAAACAGGTAAGATGGGGAACCTTAAATTAACAGCACAATAGATCACAAAAAAGGGAATAAAGGGATTTTTTTGTTTTTTCCTGGTTAAAACAAAACTCAAGGATTCTCTTTCAGGCTCCAGAAGTTTCTGGTCAAATGTTTCCCAAACTGTCTGGCATCAAACTCACTCAGATAAATTCTGATCATCCAGGAAACAAACTTGATCTCAGACTGTAATTGTTCCTGATTTATTACGTTACAGCTCAAGAGGATCGACTCCATCTCCCCCCAGTTTCTCATCCGTCTCCGTTTATCTACTTAAACTCCTGACAGGCAGGGACACAGATGACTGGCAGTGAAAGAGGAAAATATCCATCCAGCTCCTGGGATTCCTCTGAGTCACACCAAGCGAAGAGAAAGAAAAAATAACACAGGACCGTGGCTGTGAGGTCAGACGGGAGCTGTGTCACCTTTGACCTCTGCTGCTGCAGCTGGACTGTTTTTGGAAAGTGTTTACTGAATGTCACCTCTTACACAGGGGTTAAGTCGCTCTAGGAAGAGGAGTTGATCTATGTGAAGCTGTGTGTGTGTGTGTGTGTGTGAGGGTCCTGATCCATTAGCCTCTGCCTCCTCTGTTGTCCAAGGAAAAGCTTTATTCTTTCTCGGGCTAATCCCGGGCTCAGTGCTTCTCTAATCCGGAACAGTGGGATACAGGGCATGAGAACGTCCTTAGACATGACTGATATTATTGTTGCTCTTACTGCTAATAGAGAGATTACGGTTCATATTCAAAACAACCTTTCTCTGCCAGCGAAGGAGGATTTCATCACCTACACACGCGCTTCTTTAGAGTCGTATTGTAGGAGAAGATTAACGCCATCAACTGCCTCGGTTTGGTCGATGACATCCGAGAAAATAACGACACTTTACATGAAGTGTAAAGCTGTTTGATATAAAAAAGCATCTCATTGTGGTGTAAAAACATGTGCTCACTCTTAAATAGACACCAAAAACTGCACTCAAACAATTCAATCTTGGTCCAAAGTAGAGATGATGGAATATAACTGACATTCAATTTTTAGAGTTTAATTACTGTGGATACTTGTCGGGACGGTTGCACCACCTGACATTTTGGGGGTTTGAGGAACCAAAACACAAAAAAACATGTTATATTTTAATAGTTTAAAGATATGTTCAAATAAGACAGGTTTCATAGAATAAAGAAATATATTTGATGAAATGCTCAATTCATGATGTAAGGAAATATTGCACTCGGACACAAAAACAGGGACGTCACGTCATTGACCCATTTATACTTTTTAAAACATGAAGCTGCTCACACACCTGAACCACGCTGACACCGTGAGCGTCGCTATGAAAAGGGTCAGAGCTGGACCTGCCGTGTTCTGATGGCGAGGAGCGCAGTAATGAGATAAAGCTCTCACTAATGGAGTGTGCTTTATCAAAGACCTGGTCTCTATAACATCCACCGTCCTCACTGCGCCTGTTTGTGTTTCTGCACAAACGCTTAGTTGTTTATCACACCAGGACGGAGAGGACAGAGGAGAAAATAGAGGCTTTTTGTTCGCTCAGAAAGTGAAATTAGCCCCAAGTATCAGCTAATAAAAGGCCGAACGTGTGGCCCTGTGGTTTGAAGACATATGTAACTATTAGAGAAAACAAGCTTATGGCCCCAGGCTTTAACTGTTCCTCTTTATTTTAATCTCCGGAGCAGAAATAGTCCGGGCTGAGTGGTCAGGAGGAGCTCAGGTAGGAACAGGTCTTTTTTTTTTCTCTTTACAATGAGCCCCACATGTCAAACATTAATTCAGACGAACCCATAAAAAAGAGGAATAAAATTCAGTAAAAGTGTCTTTCACTTGTTAATAACCTGGTGTGTTATGATCTGTATTGCACACTTAGTAGTTTGTGAGCTGAATAATAGTCAATGTAAGGTCCAAACACTCCATTGTAATGTAAATAATAAACAAAAGAATAAAACAAAGACTAGTGGTGTCATGGATTGAACAATTTCTCACTGATTTTTGAAAGGCTCTTGATTCCCATCCCTAACTGTTACCAGGAGTTAAACCAAACGTTATTAGGACTTAGACTGATACAACACTTTAACCCTCTGATGCATGAAGTATGAATTATGAAAGTCAGTGTCAGGTTTATTCCCTTGAGTGTTTTTATTTGTTTTAAGGCATGAAAAAAAGTTTTCCCTTTTTTTTTTTTCAAATATTTGTAACTGAGCATTCAACTTAAAACAGTGTGAAATTAATGTAAATGACTTTTTTTCTTTTGGTAATTTCAAGAATAATTTTTTTTAAACGCTTTTTAACTCCCTTTCGTCCATTTTTACACTGAATAATTCATAGTTTATAAGCTTTCAATCCTCAAATGTTTGTCTGTAACATTTTTAAAAGCATTTATGTTTGGAAAAAAAAATTAGAAAACATTTTTTCAGGCCCTAAGAAGAGTGAAAATATTCTGACACAGGCTAATATGAATTTCTACCACATGAACCATTGAATTTAGGAGTAAATAACTTTTAAATAGGTGTCCAGTGTATATATAATGTAGATTATAATAAGGAAAGAGACTGTTTTAAATGACTAAAAGGTTAAAATCTAAATGTATAAACCTGTGATTCTCAACCTGTAGGTCTCCAAATCATTTCCAATAATAATACAATTTTTTTAGGGGGTTATTATATAAAGATACAAATATACAGGATAATGTTCAATGTGTTAAAACTCATTATGTTTTTCATGGATGTTAAAAAAGTCTTAATATTCATATATAAAAGTCCTTTAAGAAGGCATGTCAGAGCTCCAAGTGTTGTAATGACATGAAATGTAATAGAAAAAAAAATTGTAATGTAATAATTTGTCAAAAATGCTGATCCCGCAATGTAATTTCAAAGAAATGTAGTAGGTAGAAGGTTACAGTTATCATGTTTTGAGCCAAACATCTGATATATTGTTGACCAATTATTACATTTGGGGTCATTGTTACAAATATAGGCTCGAGCTTCTGAAACTATGAGGTCGCAAATATTATTGGGACTTAAAAGTGGGTCTTGAGTTTGAAAAGCATCATCAGATATAATAAAGAATCTATGGGTTGTTGCTGAAGTTAATGGACCATAATCGAGAAAAACGCTGCTTTTAAAACTCAACAGACTGTAATCATATGCTAAGTGATGTTTTTCAAGAATAACAGACTTTAAATACTCTTTAACTGCTTCAGCAGGAAAGATGCCACTCGGTAGATAATGAGTCGTGCCCATGTTTTGATGGTTAACAAACCACTTCAAAGAAATGTTTTGGGCTTTTAGTAAAATTCTGGTCATCAATATCTTTATGGGCTCTGATCTTCATCTCTTATTTACGCACTGATGAGTCGCTGCCTTTACCTTTTTGGTGAGTCACGGTTTAAAATACGAGACCATCAAACCCATAAAACATCCCTTACACACGAAGCTTCATCACGTTATGACCAGACGAGGGCAAACGCAGAGGAATAAATCTTTGAAGGGGAACTTTCCGCCCCTTTTTTTCGGCCCGTAAAGTCCCTGAACCACCGTGTCCTTGCATGTACTCGTTCACCCTTTCTCCTTCTCAGGAAGTTATGTTTATATTACTATTCCCTTATATTAAAGGTCAGGGCATGGAAATACAGTTTGTCAAGTGGTCTGGGGCAATAAAAGAAGACAGAGATAGCATACTTGTGCCGAGAAAAGGCAGAAGAGATAAGACGGGAAAGTGAGAAAGAAAGACAAGGCTCGGAAAAACACAGAGATAAAGCTGAACTGAGATAATATGTACAGTTCTTTGTGGAGGTAAAGGTGATGAAAGGTAAAAAAATACACGATTTAGGGCACCGCTGGAATGAAGACAAAATAAACCCTCTTATCTGGGCTGGAAGACGAATAACAGGAAGAGAACTGGGCGTGTTTGAGGCAGATTTAGGGCGTTGAGCTGCTTCGAAGCACCAATGTACATATATAGATGAACGTCTGGGTCTGTAGAGTATCTGGATTTATTGTACAACCATTTATGGTCACATCAAGGAGCAATCAAATGTGAATATGCAGCCTGTGGTTGAAATCATGCCGTGATTCTTTAAGGAAACACTTCATTTGTAACACATGTAAGTTTTTTAGTTCTCAGCGCTGATGCATGGCTCGTGTGCTCCAAGGTAACCTCCGAAGACGCAGACGCTCGAATCTAAACCGATGTTTATTTCAAGATTACTCCTGAGACTGTTTTTCCATTAAGGGGCAGGAAATGTTGGAGAGGCAGACGTGAAGGGATGACATTGATCAAAGGTGGAAGGCTGGATTCGTTTCAGTCATTTTCTCAGCAGGAAAAGTCTCACATGTAATAACAGCCTCAATGGCAGCATTCCATTTAGGTGAGTCAGTCACAGGTTTCTGGTACTTTCTGCATGCTCACCCTCTGACATGGCTTAGTGAGACAGAAAGAACATCAATGTTATTACTTCCACACCTGTACCCCTCCTGCTTTGACAAGTCAAAAAGTCTGAAGTGAGAGAAAAGAGTCCAACCAAGGACACTCGGCAGCAGGTGAATGGGGCTGTAAGTAGGCCAGCCTGCAGCCTGAAATACCTCTTTTTGGTGTCAAATAAGGACGAGAGTGATCAGGCGACTTCAGGCTCAAACACCCTCACTAACCTGCTCCAGAATAACTAGTAGGTTAAATAAATTCATAATAATTTTACTAATATAGGCCAACATTTAGATGCTGGAGTGGAATCATGCAGCCTTATGCGTGATGGTGTAAAGCTCCTGTAAGCGACTTTGTACTTGCGTCGACTTTGGCGCCCCCTGTAGACAAAGCAGCACCTTTTTTACTTAGCTGATTACACATGGTACATTGGAAGATGTCCTTTCACTTTTTAACAGCCAAAATAAGTTATCTTTTAATTATATTTCTCAGTTTCCTGGTTGGTTTATGGTACTTTGAAGTCTCACTTTGAAGAAACAGGAGCGACTGTCTGACAAAAAAAAAACCACAAGAACAGAAGAAAGCTTAATGCTAAAACATAAGTTATAAGCTTAAAAAAATAAGCTGAAGGATAAAACAAAAGCTAAAATCTAAAACATGAACCAAAGGCTAAAATACAAGCTAAGGCTAATACACAAGCAAAAGGCTATAATAGTCAACTAAAGGCCAAAACATGACCTAAAAGCTAAAACACATGCCGAAGGCTAAAATACAAGCTTAAGACTGGAGTATTGGGTAAAGCTAGAACATAAGCTAAAACAAGTGCCATAGGCTTTAGGCTGAAACATGAGCTAAAGGCTAAAATATGGGTTAAAGGTCAAAACATGAGCTAAAGGCTGAAACATAAGCTAATTCAGTACCATATGCTTAAGTACAAGCTAAATGTTTAAATGAATACTAAAGGCTGAAACATGAGCCACAACATGGGCCAAAGGCTATAATACAAGCTTCGGGCTCAACGGCTCAAACATGAGTGAAAGGCTAAAACATGGGCTAAAGGCTAAAATATGAGCTAAAGGCTAAAACATGAGCTAACGGCTAAAACATGAGATTAAGGCTAAAATATGAGCTAAAGGCTAAAATATGAGCTTAAGGCTAAAACATGGGCTAACGGCTCAAACATGAGAGAAAGGCTAAAACATGGGCTAAAGGCTAAAACATGAGATTAAGGCTAAAACATGGGCTAAAGGCTGAAACATGGGCTAAAGGCTAAAATATGAGCTAAAGGCTAAAATAGAGTTGAAAAATGAGCTCTACTCTCCAATAATTCTCCCAAAACAAACCCAAACATAAATGGTTCATCACAACAATGGGTTGCAAAGGCTTATGGGAAATAGAGTCTGAATTGCTAGCTGTAACGTTAACTATTTTGAAAAGTCCTCACAGTCACTTTAACATCAGGGAAAAGTTGAATAATGATGTTTACAGACAGAATCAGGTGTAAAATTTCCTAGAAAATTCACATCCCATGAGTCAGTTTTTAGAATAATTCAGCAGAAATACATTTGAACTATTCTCTTTTCTCAAAAACCTCCTTTGAAGGGTAAACTGAAGCAAATCAATAGATATGAATCCTCAAATGAAAGATACTGACATGTGTATGATCAGCCAGTTAAATCTCTCAACAGGAGCTTTAATGACGTGTGACTTTCAGCTGATCGGGTGTGAAGTTGTTTCAGTCAGAGCAAACACTTCTGTTTCATTAAAATCTCAAATGAACTCATCAGGTTTGTCTTTAATCAGTAACTAAACAAAGACTAAACCACAAGATCTTTCTCTTTCTTGCTCACCAGTTGAAACAACAATAACCACATACACGTCTGCTCCGTGGAACTCGATAAACCAGAACATCGAGCTAAAGGTTAGTATCTCTGTGTGTGAAACATCTGTGCGGGCTGAGGTTATCTTTCAGCTGCTCGCCTCTTAATGGACGTGTTGACGTGCTGATTTTACAGAACAAGGACGTTTCATCAGCGGGGACGCAAAGTGCCACGTAATGTGTGAGCGCTGGTTGACAACACACGGGCTCGAAATGTTTCTAATGACCTAAGTGTTATCTTTAAAGGTCTGTTACTGGAAGCTTCTCGAAAGACGGATCATAACTGTAATGTACATTTTGGTATTTACGATGTTTGCTTTTGGTTTGCGGTGTGATGTGTTGTTTTAGGCTCTGAGGTCAGGGAACGAAATCCAGACTACAGCTTTGAAAACAGAAGAAGGATGAGCTGTTTAAATATGAATATAAAACTAATTCTAAACTTTGACTGAGTCTAAATTTAAATTTCTGTTTGATCAAAATGAAAATGAGTCATTTAAGAAAACCCTTACTGTGTTACCAGTTTGCTTTATGGCAGTAAAATGGTGGATTAAGCTCGACTGAATGGATCCTTATCTTCGCAATTAGGGGATTCTGGGTAAAGAAAGACTTTAAAGCATTCGAAGACGTCCTCGCTGCAGCAAACTAATGACTTCAAAATTCAACATTTTCTCTGATATCACATTCCAACATATATGCTCCCAGATCCCTCACAGCGTCTCCTTTGTAGAGCGAACACACACCATTCCTCACATGGCTCTGACACATGCACCTTGATTCTCTTCGCTTCCTAAGACAACCTCCAAATTTTAATTGGGCCTGCAAAAACTGGCATTTCCCCTCCAGCGGGGTTCACCTTTAATTGCATGCTCTGAAATCCAGCCTTTAAAAATGCTTCAAAAGAATAACTAGTGAATGCATGTTGATGCCTGGAGAAGTTCAGAATTAATTAAACATGACCCGCGCTCTGACTGCTCTGTTCCAGGCCGAGGAGATCGATGTCCCTGTGTTCTCCACAAAGTCAGGAGGAGGGAAAAAAGAGGAGCGTGAATTGTTTAAAATAAGGCAGGAGAGTGTGTGATGCAGCGTTACACCTGGAAGAAATCATTAAGTTCAAGGATGTTTGAGACTTGTTTTGATAGAGAGGAATCAATTGAAGAGACAATTAAAGAAACGAGGCTCTGAATGGAAACTTGGGAACAAGGCTCATGATACTCGGATAAATATTTAGACGTTCATTAGAGCTGGGAAGCAGAAGCAGAAACAGCACAGACGTAAGGATCCAGGTTTTACTGCTCTGCTTAGTTGCTGCTTTAATAAGAGTAGTTTGGTTTTAAAGAAACCTCCTGTTTCAAGGATGTGACATAGTTGGCATATTTGCAGCCTTGGCTTCATGCTGCATAATTGATCCAAGGTTTGGAGGAACTGCTGTGTTTGAAAAACCGCGCTGCAATAATGACTTCCCACTTCAAACCCTATTCTGAAAGCATTTGGGCGGAGTATACACACAAAATAAGTCATTACTCCCTCATACGCTCACACACTCACACAGTTTACACACATCCATCAAAAATGCATCACCACGGCCTGCACACAACTCATCAAGTTAGTGGAATCATAAATTCTCTTTTTATGATATCGGCCCATTTTGAGAGGCTGCGTTAGCTGACCGCAAGGTTGTTGTTCGATCCCCCCGATGCAGCAACATAAATCCAGCAGACCCTCCCTCATTACCGCAGCTGAGGTGCCCTTGATCGAGGTCTAAGCCCGGCCGCTCTGCTGGAGCTGCACGGACGCCAAAAGAAAACACATTTGTACTGGGCAGCTTCAGCGTGTGAGTGTTGCCACGTTGCTGTCAGAGTGAAGTGCAGTAATTGCGAGTTGTGTCAACATGTGAGATGAATTACAACTGGGAGACTCTGATTTCTTTAAATCATGCATTTTACTAAAGGAGGAGGGCCAGAAACCAAACACACACACACACACACACACACACACACACACACACACACATAATCAAGAGGAGGTTTGATGACAGAGATAGTTACACCCAGAGTTAAATGAGTTATGCATGAAGCAGTAAACTCAGAAAGATTTGGCTCCTTTTATGAATCAATAAGAAATGGTTCAATCCATCAACATCATTACCCTTTTGCTCAACACTCCCTTTATCCATTCTCTACATTATGCTGGAGTAAACAAACCTTACATCGACTATTCTGCCCAAGCTGATTCAGGATTTTCTGCTTGAAGTTTTACTTCAGAAGCTGTAAAAATGAACATACAAAAAAAGTATATTACTGTCTCTCAAGTGATTCAGATTCAACACCTTTAACTTGTTATACATCTCCTAATGTACCAAAAACGATATGGAAAACATGGAGTTAGCTCAATGCTAACATAGATGGAAAATTGCATTGATATGCTAGCAGTTAGAATCTTTCTATATAAATTTGGTTTTAAAACAGAATTTCAACTTTCATCACAGAAACATATCACAATAACTTTGTGAACAATACTTGAAACTCAAAATAGTGAAAATACTAACAGGTAAATGTTTTCCAAACAGGAAACACAGGCTCATGGCTGACTTCAGCACAACTACGGCAAGCTCAAGGCTCCAAAAAACTCAATGTACTTCAGTCAATAACATACAACAAAATACATACGGCATAAATAAATACGGTGGAAAAGACACAATAATGTGTTTTTGAAACAATGCTTGTCGTAAAAAGCACATTATATAAATAAAAACAGTTGTCAAAGATAAAAAGTTCATTTTCCCTACGTATGAAAACGTATGGCCCACACTGTATAAACTTTAACAAATATATCAAAACAACATCCAACTGTTTGTATTGTGACATTGCAGTTGTTTCACAAATTTCTTCAACATGAAAACCCTTGAATACAATTAACAACAACTTAGTAAACTTAAACCAGCGAACTAGAGGGGGGGCTTGCATTTCCTTCCAGCAGATCCTGGATGTTGAAATGCTGAGCCACAACCCTGACCTTACTATTTCCATTGCTCCATTAGAGCTGAGCTGAACTGAGTGACACGCATCAGACCTATTTATTACCTCTGAGGGTCTTTAAGGAATCCTGCACGTCCCCTATTCTCTTCAGATGCTATTGGGATTTGCACAATAATGCACAAATTAAAACCCAGCTCTGCCTACTCTTCTACCACTCCCTCATAATCACAAGGATGTGTTCAGGTAATAAAACATGGCATCATTTGTTAGGACTATTCGGTCAATACCTCCAAAGGTACCAAATTCAATACCCACCCCTACTGATATGTGATTTTTTTTTACTTATTTCTATTTACTTATATCTGAATCCAGTGACCAACTTCAAAACCTGTGAAGCTACTTTTTTGTACACAGAAAGTTCACAGGAGGAGTCAGATTGATAGACAGAATCAAAAAGGGCATTGGTATCAACAAAATCTCATCAATACCCCTCCATCATAAACTTTGACATCTTTTCTCTCTCTGTTTCCTCAGTTAGAGTGCTGCTCTCAGAACCATGTGTCTCTGCAATTTTCCACCTCTCTCCTCTGATAATTATCTGGATGTTGGGTCCAAAGTTAAAAATTGTGTTTGGGTTTCATTCATAAAGACTTCCCAGAAGACTAACACGTAAAATGTGCTAACAGAGACTTAACTATAATTGCAAATGGATTCAGCACAGTGAAAGGAGTGAAGAAACATCCCGAACATTCTCACCACTTTGGAGACGTCTGGCTTTTTGGTTCTCGCGCTTTCCCTCTCAGCATGTCTGTGCAAATTTCATTCCATGTAAATGTCACTGCTGCACCAATTTGAAAAGATTGGAGTCTTACATCTTGAGTGAAGAAACTGCATTTGGATTCAAGGCTTTCTGTCTTTCTCTTTTTTTTTTTTTTTTGGACCAATTATTAGAGTCTACAACTTTAAGGAGGGCAGCCAAGTCCACAAGACTCCCCTTAAGGGCACTACATGCTACTTGCAGCTGCCGGCGTGTTCTAGCGTGAAGCGGATCACATGTCGGCTCAGACATGTTGGCTTTCATTGACGCTTATCGAGACTGTCATGTTTAAACTTTAACCTTTTTTCATTCAAAAAGCAACAAAGAAGTAACCTAAAACAACCGCAGAACAATCCAGAACTTCAAACGGGCGCTCAATGTGTCAGGTTTTTCCCCAGGAGGTTTCACTTCTCCGCAGGTAAACCGTAACCTGAGCGCGGCGGCATTAGACGATGTCGTGGCGCTCATGCCCGGCTGCAGAAAGCAAAGTTCAGCTCTCAGGAGAAATCTTGTTAAAATTCACACCATGGCAGCAGACGTGGGGTCAGTGCTCCCCGCTCCCAAGGGTGGCCCAGGCAATTAGTGGTTCAGCAAAAGGAGCAGGGGTTGGGCTGAGTTGTTGATGTTGTGCATGTGGTCTGATCATGGGAGAAAGTGGGCTGAAAAAGGGAGGTGGAGGCAGGAGTTCGAACCCCAAGCGGTGCAGGCAGTCAAAGGCAAAGAGCTCATGTTTCATGCGACGTCTCCGCTCGCTCCCTCACCAGGCTAATTACTGTCAGGGGATTATTTATAGGTGCTAATGGGTCGCTGCAAAGTGACTAAATGCTATCTGTATGGCCAATCTCTGAAATGTGACCTTGCGACAGCGAGCGAGCGAGCGTGCACAAACACAGACGTCTGCACACACACACGGAAAAGTTAATCTTCAACTCATGGATGCAGACGCGAGTTCTGATTTGAGCAGGTGAAGCAGAAAAAATGCAAAACACCTCAAGAAGTTCACACTTCCCTGTATTTATTATAGTGAGAGCAGCTACACCTGAATCAGCAAATGGGAAACTACTGCAGAAAAGTCATGAGGAGGCACTAATCTGTGGCTTTACACGGTTTGAACTTTGACCCAGTTTGACTGAACCTTTCCGCTCCGTTCAGCAGAGCTCAGCAGGTCTGGTATCACAAATGTAGGAGTCAAAAACACAAACAATCAAGCTTTTAAAGACTTTCTCTGTGTCTGTGCAGAGAGGCAGAGGGCCAGTGTGTGTGAAACTTTGTTTTGTTCAAAGAGTCCTCATTACGGTGTGTGTATCTAAAGCTATAGTACACACTCTAAATCCCTCAGAGTTGCCCGGCTGGAAACGGGAACACAGTGTCCTACTCTGACTCGGCTGGTAACAGTATGTTTCGTATTCTGTTTGCATGTTCAGTATGTGTGTTTGGGTGTGCCTATAGATACCAGCCAAGGGCACATGGGACATACTGGGTAGACAGGGGCCACACGGAAAGATACTGCTGTTTGTGTTTGCAGAAGTGGAAGATGAGATCAGATCTGCAGCTTCAGAAAAAAGTAACGACACCCAACTTTAGAAAGACCCGATCAGACTTGGAGGGCTGCCTTCCAAATATACATTTAAAGCCATGCAGAAAAAGCAGTTCTCTTTTTGTGAACCAGACAAAAAAAGAAGCTTAAGATTATTTTTGGATTGGAACTTCCATTATTTTAGTCGCAGCTTGTAAATGATGAGCCAAAATAACGACTTTTGCATAGAATATATTCCAAATCAGCTTCCAAACTGATAAGGTACCAGAGAACTAACGTACCTTTTCTGCAGTGGCAGGGTCTGATGTAAAGGTTTTTGCCTTTTTGCCTTATTTTTCTAGCTGTCAAGTGCAAAAAAGTTTTCCCAACATACTAAGAACTAATATCCTTTGCCTTTCGACTGTGGAAAGCTGTAAAAAAAACGAATTATGAGTTGTGTGTTACACTGTAAAAACGGAAATCTAATCAAGTCTGTGTCTTATTATTCTTGATATGAGCTACATTCTAGTGATTAGTCAAAGAAAATGTCTTATTTCTGGTTATTTAAAGACTAAATGAGGTCTGAATTGCTTGTTACAAGTCAAAAAATCTGCCAATGGGATCAGAAAAAAGTTCTTGTGTTAAGACATCTTTCTACTTTCAAGAAACTTCATGAGCTAATTTTTCTTATCCCATTGGAAGATGTTTTTTTATTTGTTACAAGCAATTCAGACCTCATTTTTGTCCTAAAATAACTTGAAATAAGACATTTTATGAAAAGAACAGTGTGATGTGAAAGCTACGACAGGTTGTGGCTTAGAAATTTCACAGATTAGAAAAAGCTGTTGCCTATTAAACTTGTATTTTTTAATAAATAAAATAAGAAATACTGACAGCTGTTTTTTGGAGTGTAGGCCAACATGATTTTCCATTTTCCTTTTTTGTTATTTGGGGGTATTGAATCTTAAAAAAATGTTTATCAACCACAGAGGAACTGCCAATTCAGAAAACTGCAGTTCCTCAAGTGTCCACTAGAGGCTGTCTGCAAAAAAAAACAGTTATTGTGTTAAAAGTCTAACCTCAACATGTTTACTGCCTTCATCTTTATCTCCTTCTTTTCTCTCTTTAACCTCAGTTTTCGCTCTTTTATGTACGTCTTCACTTTATCAGGCTGTCCTCGACTCGCTCTCTGTAACTTGTTAAACAAAAGACGATAGAGACGCTGATAAGGCTCGTAAAAGCTGTGACATTTGTTTCTTTCACTCTCGAGACTCGTAATACATCAGCTTCAAACTCTGGATGGATTTATGAATCAGATGAGCTCGACTGAACAGCCTCCTCTTGATTTAATATCAAACAACTCTGAGAAAGATGCAAAACAAGCAACAATTTAACGCTAAAGGTTTGTGATTACGAGAAGATCAGAATACCTGCGAGAGCGACTTCAAAGAGGCAGAAAATGACTGCAAACGATGTGAAACCTCTCTGCAGATGCAGGTGGGTCGGGGGCCCTCTACATGTTTATACCTGGGGGCCAATCATCTAGCAATCCATGAATGATTGTGACAAACCCCTGAAGGCAAACAGAGATAGAGATGTTGAAAGAGGAGAACAAGCCCAGAACCGTCCAGAGAAAACCAGTTGGATTCATACGTGAAGAAACAAGCGCTCTGAAACACATTTAAGACGGAGAAGGAGCAGCTTTACGTCTCTGCATCATCTCTGTAACATCTCTGTGTGTCTGCTGCCTTGCTCAGTGGCCTCACCAGCGGTTGTTTAAGGGGAAGGTCGTTGGTAGAGCGAGGCGGAGCGGGCCGGAGCCTGGCACCGGGACTGAAGAGCAGCCAGGGTAATAAATTCACACAACACATCTGCATACTCAGAGGGCACCGCTATGGATGCTGCCAGCCTCCTCGTCTGCCCTCCAAGCTTCACAAAGTCGCTCATTCTTCAGGCTTTATGGTCCCATCACAGCACACAACACGAACATGTTTACAATTACATCATGAGAGGCTCCAGCACACACGGCAGATGTTGTGTGCCTGTGCCATGTGGCTGTGTTTTTCTTTGTGCATCCTCCAGGGGCAACATTTACATGATAAACAACTGATTGTGCTTCAGCTCGAGTTTCTTCATCACTCATTCGATTGACAAGTATCTATAAAAAGAGCCAGAGCTGGTGGCATCATCCTTAGATTTCCTGTCCTCTGTCCGGCTGACTGACATCGTGTCCTAACGGCACCTGGAGCCAGCGAGCGAGCGGCAGCGACTTAATGAGCTCCATGACATTGTTTATGTGCGTCCCACTGTCCGCCAGCGACGCAGCCGGGAGCGATGCTGCTTTGACCCTCCTTTCTCTCCCTGTCACTCACACAGACACGACTGAGGAGTGGTTCATCCGAGAGGAGGAGTTACCTGCTTACCTCCTCAGTTTGCTACAGGAGCTTAATGAAGAGGCAGCTGGATGAGGTGAAACCTCTGAGGTGCAGGGGGGAGTCAGATGTGCATTGATTGTGGAGCTTGTTAGCGGCTTTGAACTGTCGAGATAGTGCTGCAGTGTCTTGTAGTTTCTTGTTTGTGGAGCAAAAGTTGGAGGAACGTCTGCAGCAACAAGGCTTGATGCAAAGACTCCACACTACGAGGAGGAAGCATGACTGATTTTGGAAAGGAAATGCACGGTGAACGTAAGACTGCGAAGAATCTACGCTGAAACAAACACAGGAAATCATAATGAGTCATACCTCACACTTGGTTTGACCTCCAGCGACGGAGACGCCCACAAAAACTTTCTTTTGCTCCTTTTGTGAAAGCAGCTTTTGGGGTTTTTTAGTTTCATGTCACACACTGAAAATGCAATTCTGTTCTGCCACTTCAAATAATAAAGTTTGATGTTTAGTTTCTGGTGAACCAGCCTGTGTTTATACCAATTTAGGTGAATTAAAGTGGCGTTATTCTATAAGACTCAAGCAAAAGTAAACAACACACGGGCAAAATAGCGGAGTAGTTATGTAGTTTTATCTTTTGTTCAACAAAAATATCTCAGTTGGAAATATCTCTTATTTCCACTCCATATGCAGCAAACTGTGTTTAGTTCATGTGCACTGTTTTTGAAATTTAAAATGGTTGAGAGAAAAGTGCCACGTTATAATTTTAACAACGTGCTTTTTTCAATGCAATTTAATATAAAAACAGTCAACAATTTTCTGCTTTAGAACTCAAAACTTCCATGTCTTTCTTGGTATAAAAGTGACACCAGTAAAACAAACATGTCTGTAAATTAATAACATTCTCTGAACCAAGTTGCCATCAAACATTTTGTCTCCTCACTCTGTTATCTCCATAATCTGACTTCTAATTCCCTAATCTACCTTTTAATCTCCTTATTTTGATATTTCATCTTTTGCTTTAACATTTTTGATTTCTTATTTTGACTTTTAAAATCTCTGTTTGGAATTTCCAACCCCAAATCCTCGATTCTTATCTCTTTATTTTCACATTCAATCCATACTTCTGACCTTTTATTGAACTCATAATACTAATAACCAAACTTCCTGTAGAAAAACCAAGTTGGTGCATTATACCTATAAGGTCTTACTTATCTGCAACTTATCAGGGGTTTGCTACTTATCGTAAGTAATAAGAGTCACTTGAAGAAATAAGCAGCAAGAAATGTTTGCGTCAATGTTCAAACGTCAACCTGCAGCGTCAATGCTCGCCATATACACGCCTCACATAAACAAATATTGCATAAATGTGACGTCAAAGGCCCAAAAATTCAGTTTCCGGTCATAAAAATCTATGCATTTTATCAGATACTCGACTATGTGTGGACACGGCTTGAAAGTATGAAGATCTATTTGCAAAGTGAGCGGCGCTAAGGGCCTGGAAATGGAAAACCAAAATGCATTTTTTTGTAAATCTGTAAACAAAGAAATCAGTCCCATCACTTTTCATTGGTGCCAATTTCACAAACATAGCATCATACTCAACAGTGATCATCATTAGCCAAGATATCTTGATTTCAGAGCTGATTTTTGAGCTCGAAAACGTACAGAACTACACCCTGACTTCACTCTTTATTACCATCAGACAAATACATACGCTCTCAAGCCAAACAAACGTCTTTTCATTGCCTCTTTTTGGCTTCGGGCCATGAACAGATGTGTTGTAGTTACACAGGTTTTTGCACAAACATTGTTTTTGAATACAGCAGAAGGATGAACCCGATGACACTAAGAGAAAAAACATTATTAGATTTAAAATCCAAAATGAAATGCATCTGAATCGTGATTTTGTGATTCGGATGAAAGAGATTTGTTAATGTACTGCAGAGTGTAGCATGAAATGTTGTTAAAGACAGATAAAAGTGCGCTTCATTTATTCTATAAGGTTTGTTTACAGCCAAACAAAGTGGGTCAGTGTCAGTGGGAAACTCCTGGGACATTCTGTGACTTCTCTGTTTGGATGTTATAACTAAACACAAAATGGTACATCATGTCTGCGGGGGCTAAATCAGGCAATGTATACTTTAACAGAGCCACGCTCTGTACATGGAGGGAGATAAAAACACACGTCTGCTTATAGGCAGCCGGGGCCAAAGATTAAAGTACATCTATAGATAATGTTAACATATTAACTTTTAATGCACTGAGAAGAAAAAGGAAAAACAAGTCACTCTTTCTCTCCCACGTCCACTTTCTCCTCTCTCCCCACCTTCTCTTATCCCTCCTCTTCCCACCCTCCTTTGGCAAGGACAAGCGAAGGTGCTGCCAAGAATGTGACTGCGTTTGGAAAACAAATCCAGCTCACTTCTCTTTTTTTTTTTACGTCTTTCTCTCCCCCCCTCTCTCTTAAGGTGGGCCGTCGAGCCCGGCTCCTCCAATAGCTGAGGTTTGAGTCAGATGAGTCCAGCCGTAGATCACCGCCTTTTCACGCAGCTCAATGTATGTTTTTCGACCTCAGCTAACCCTGAACTCTTTCCACCCGTGCAGGGCCCCCTCCCACACACACTCACACACACTCTCAGCTGCCTCTCCTGCCTTGTGTTCTCCTGCCGGCCCACCTTAAGAAAATCTGCACTCTGTGTGAAACTCTTGGACACTTAATGTATGTATAGATGTGTGTGTGTATATGTGTGAGTTTTCTGCGATTGTTTTCCTGCAGATGTCCGCTTCTTCCCCACAGCGGTTCATTTCCTCACGGCTAATGGAGGTTAGCTGGTGATTGTAACAGGACAGATCGAGGATGAAGAGAGATTTAAAGAGTGCAGCTGATTGCTTTGGAGGGGGAAAGGAAAAGTAAGAGGGCTTTAGGAGGGAGGGGTCTCAGTATGGAGACAGCTACTGGCTCTGTATCCTCTGGCACAAACACACATTACAGTAAATCAGCATCTGAAACTCCCTGATGGTAACACATGCAGGATGCAGTGTTGACTGAATTCAAGATTTAAGTGGTGAGAGTTGAGTTTCTTAACAAGTAAAGTTCGCAAAAATATGTAACTTATCTTCCTGATTAAACCGAGAAGTTGAGGAGCAACGGAGTCAAACTACGGCCTCTCAGGAGGTCAAACACAACAACTCATTTCACACAAATTAGGAATGTCCTAATCAGCATTGTTGCCCCTGATACCAATTATTTGGTTCTGAATATCAACTGGTACCAAGTCCTGATTGGATTCTTAGGTTTGTAGAGATGAATTTTGCTCAAGGCAGGAAAGTGAGGCTGCACTCTTATTATTAAACAGTAATAAAAAGTAAAAAATAATGGCAAAAATGGGTAATGAGCTTATTAACTGAATTTAAATTAGTCTAGTTTTGATGTTTAAGCCATCTAATATACTTCTTATATGCTCTCCTGATTGAAGCAGTACGACACACTAAAATCCGAGGCTCCCCTGAATGCATCTCTCATAGTGCCAGACTATTAACATAAATATTAGACTCTAATGTGGTTGTATCATCTTTTTCCCCTTTTATTCAAGAGTTTATTTTGCCACAAACTGGATTTAACTTACACTGACCTGATTCATAACAAACTGTTAGGTAAAGGAATCAATCCAGTGAATTCGCATTTTGGCACTGACTGTGCTATACAGCTATAGTGATGCAGGATGTGGAACTAAGTGTACAAACTTTTGCTGCAGAACTTATCGTGGATAATAGATACAGCATAATTCCGACTTTCTTCTCAGAGCTTTTTGGATGCTCTCTCACTCTCTGTTGATATTTATCTGTTCTTTTGAAACAGCTTTTCCTCTGTTAATGAAACTTGCTGCATATTGTTCTGGGGTATTTTGGTTGAATTGAACGCTTCAGGAAAAGATCTTTAGTCATAAATGTATTCATTAATGGCTGTTGGATTGCTTTGACATTCTAGTTTGATATATTTCTACATTGTTTGTTTGTTTTCATCTTTTTGGACCGTGTTTCCCTGTAGAGTTACCCTAGGGTGCTGTAAAGCAGATGTTACTGCTGTAAAGTGTCAATGAACCTTATTTTAACATACTCACATGAACTTTACATGGTCAGAGCACTTGGATTTACTCTTGGATCATTATCATTCAGCAGCAATTTTTGCTCAATGACAGCTAACGTGAATGATCAGTTGTGAATATAGGCTAAAATGCCAATCACCAATACTTAAAAAAAATCTAAACTGTATCAAATATATGATAACTTTTCAAATTTTAACACACAAAAACATAAATTATGATATTTTTTTACATCGTAAGTTTAAAAGAGAATAATGAACTCTGCAAGTAAACGATGCTGCATCCCCTCTCAGACTGGTACGAGCATATTTTGGCCAGTGTGTGTGTTTAATATCATCACTTAATCAGCTCGCAGCACGTCTCTGTGTTGAGTTATTCCGATGCTCGCAAAATAATCCGCCTCTTTCAGGTCTCATCTGGAAAAATTCAGCACGAGATATGAGCCTGAAAGCTCGGACTGAGAAGCAGCAGACGTGCCAAATTTTATTGGGAGAAAAGAGGAATGTGTGTGTGTACGTGTGTGTGTTTGTGAGTGTGTGTGTGCAGGTGGTATAATTAGATGGGCTTGCAGAGCAGGGGAATCCATTGTGTGTGTGAGTGTGTGAGTGGGTGTGTGCTTTTTGTATCACTCAATTAAAGTGTATTAGTGTGTTGGTGTGTACCTGTGTGTGATAACAACTTTCAGCAGATTGAGCTGGCAAGGAGGAAGGTTGAGTGTGTGTGTGTGTGTGCGTCTGGGCCCTGAGCCTAACCTGCAGCACCCCTGTCTGTGTATGTGTGTGTGTGTGTGTATTGCATGCACACACACACACACACAGCCTGCATGGGTAACTTTGTCCAACTGTGCCAGCAATCTGGGCAATCTCCACGCTCTGCCTCCCTCCCCGTCTCCGCTCGCTTCATCTCCCCGCACGCTGCAGCCACACAGGTGCTGTTGCCATGCCAACAGCCCACGGAGAGGACTCCTTTTCCCCAGATTAGAGACGGGAGCAGCAGGGAAATCCCCAAAAGGCCGCGGCAAGGACAGGTTTGTGAAAAATATCTGAAAATATCCACACGTCCGAGAGGAAAAGAAGATGTTTTTTTGCATACACCTACTGTGCCGCGGAAAAAAAAGCCACAAAACACAATCTGGCGAGGCTGAAAGTGGGCTAAAGATGTTCCTGAATGAAACACGAAAGACAAAGAGAGCTTCATTAGCTTCCTCCTCATTCAAGATTTACATATTCTGCTGCTTGACTTCCCTTTTACGCTCTTTGTTTTGTCTAATTTGCTTTTAACCATGAAACAAATCAATACCAACACCAACTTACAAGCTTTTATGATGTATCCACGACATGAGTATCGATTTAAAATGAGCTGAGAGTCGTTTCACATGAAAACATCATTAAGACACAAATCCCATCTCCCACTGCGGTTGTGAAACAACAGGAATTGTTTTCAAGACTGTGTATGACACACACTGTACAGTCTATGCACTAAGTATGTGTGTGTTTCTGTGTGTTGTGCACTCAATGTTCCAGGAGTTTACAAACATGGCCTGAGTCCAGAAACCAGGGTTCAAGTCAAATAAAACAAACCAGATTGCGCCGACGTTTCGAGAAGGACACAGTGAAAATAAATACGTGTGAATTTATGGAGAGAAAAACACCCTCGACAAATTAGAGCAGCTTTGAATTTGAAAGATGTTGAGGTTTTTCTTCTTGAAATGCAGCAGTAGGAGACAGAAAGAGAGCTGAGAAAGAGAAAAAGGATAATAATTCTGCCCTTATGCTGGATGTACAGGGACAAATATAACCCGTGGCAGGAAAAAAAAACCGCCGAGCGCTTCTTTGAACTTTACGCTGACCTTTCTCCTCCTTGCTCTGAGCTTGTGCTCAGTGTGGAGCGACACCATCAGCTGTCAGGCCTGGATGCAGAGGCTTCGCACTCTGCAGGACTTCACTCTCCTGGTCCTGGGAGCAGAAATTGGGCGAGTGCCCATCATCACGCACGCATGGCGCTAACTGGCCTCCCACGGCCGGGTATAAGGTGTCACTCAGCGACAACATTGAGGCCATACTGACGATGTTTGAGATCTCAAGAGCAGCGAGGAGTGAGCTGTTATTCGTGGTGTGGTGTCGTGTTGTGTGCGTGCCGGACTCTCTCTCCGCTTTAAGAGGACAGATGTTCAGATGTATGAGCGCCGCAGCACATCAGGGTGTTTATCGAGGGCCAGCGCAAAGCCTGGTTTGACCTCAGGCTGTATGGAGAGACGGCGGGAGTGAAAAAGAAGCAGTAATGCAACATTTGTCCATGTTTTCTACACAATCAAATATCTGAAAGCCTGCTTATTCTGAATCTTTAAAGGTAGGGTCTGCAGGATTTTCCTTAAATTAAAATGTCAACTTTTTCAGGAATAACCCTGCTTGTTTTCTACTGGCTTCTCTACATGTGTCAGTGTCACCCCCTCCTCTGTCTATATGTTGATGTTTTGGTTGATTCAGGACGTCTGGGCGGAGAATAGGTGTGGTTACGGATGGTGACCAGCCAATCACAAGTGTGCAGGTGACTTTCTGTTGATGACAGCGAGTGGGACAAAGTGCAAACACGTTTTCAGTGTCACAGCCTGAGTCCACATGTGTGACACAGCAAGGCGCCCCCTACTGCTAACAGGAAGTCGTGGCCATTACTGAGCCGAGTCTCGCTGCACGCAATTGTCTTTTACGTACGAATAACTTCTACACATGTAACAGCAGCAACGTGGTCCAACAGCAACACCACTTAGAGCTTTGATTGAACATATTAATTATTATATTCTATGGAATAATTTCATTTTTCCCTCTTGTGATTCTATGTAGCTGTAAAGCTCTTTGAATTGCCTTGTGTGCGATTTAGGGAAAAAACAAAACAAACAAAAAACTATTGTGATGCTTAAAGTCTTGGAGATTTATGCCAAAAAATCATCCTGCACCTGTTTCCATGTTCATCAATTCCAAATTAAAATTCTAATTACTTCCCTGCAGCATGCAATCAGCAGCTCGCACATTTCTGGCAGCGTGCGCAAAGCATGAGAGATAATTCTGAAAATGGAGTTTTCACCAATTTCTGTTCACTTTTGAAAACCACAAGTTGCATTTATCAGGGTTTCCCCAGCAGTAACGGGACAATACTGAACATATATGTAGTGAGAGACATTTTCAAGGACAGGTTTGTGCACAAAGCCACACAGTTCCTACCCCGTGTCACCTTTCTCCTCCCCCCTCCACCCTCCATTCATCTCCACGTCTCAGCCACCTCTGTAATGAGCCATAAAACACATACTGTAAAGAGACCACAGACACACTCTCACAAAGGGCCTACATGGTCATTTCCAACATGCCCCCCAAACCCCCACCAATCAGAGGGGGTATAATGAAGCCTTCAAGGCCTGGTGAGGCCCCCGGGTGCCCCGAGGCCATAACTGCACCCCCAAACTCCCACAGTAATCTCCGTCTCCTCCTGACGGGATACAAGAGGATCTCTGAAAGAGGAGAAGGTGGCAGAGGAGGAGGTGGAGAACTTTGAGGGGCCCAGAAGGTGGAGCCAACAAGCTGGAAGGTGATTTTCTTGGCACGCAGTCACAACTGAGGGTCTGGGGCCCCGATTCCCAGCGGCCCCCGCTCCAGTTCCTGTGTGGTCCTGGATGTGATTAGCGCCAAACTTTAGTCATACACAACAGACACTCGCACACATGAGGTACAGCTGCCCACATGTGAACTGTAACACTGGCTTCGTTTACTCTTATTTCACACACACACACACTCACTCACACACACACTGTACATGTGCTCTACACATGCAGGACATCCAAAAGTGAAAACACACTCCCCTCTGTTCAGATTCACTGGTTATCTGAGCGGTGCCAGAATAGATCAAGACGACGGTTTACAGTTATTTTGACTCGAGAACGATACGAGATGATAAGAAACAGAACAAAACGGTAAAAAAGAAGCCGTGGAAAAACCCAGAAAGAGCCAAAGTTTGAAGTTCCCATTCAAAACCCTGCCCTGAGGAGTCCAATGAAATGGTTACTCAATCATTTCATATTTTCCATGCGTTCTCCTTAATTTCTCTGCATAGATGTCCCACATACACAAAGACTACACTCATTTTCAGACCTAAGGCAACAGACACAGTCTTCGAGCCGCATGAGAGAGCTGCTTCTCTGCCCAGCGTATGAGTTCATCCGGAGTTTGCCGCCAGTGCGTATCTGCCTGAAGAAGCCGAAGGAAATTGTGTCCATGTGGCAGAGAAAGCATCACATGTCCAGGTTGTTTGTGTGCGAGTGAATGTGTTAGTGATTAAAAAAAGAAACGCAGAAACGTGTTTTATGTTGGATGTCAGGATGGATTTTCTGCTACCTAAACATGTCTTTGTATCGCAGCTCGCTGAGAGGGATGGAGGGAGGGTGATGGAGTGAAGGGAGCTGTGTGTTCTCGTTTGGGATGTGTGTTCAGACAGGCTCCACCTGTCCCACCAACACCAGCCCCCCCCCCCGGCTGTGTGTGTGTTTCTGCAGCTGATTTATCATCACTCATATCTCTGTTTACTTCTCTATAACTTAAACTACACAACATCTTAACACGTCCATATGAAGCCTCAAAGGGTCATTCTGATATTTATAAACTCGGGTTTGATTTACAGGTCGTATTTTTACACATTTATGAGTCTAAACAGAGAGATGCAAAAAGTTTTGGGACCCTGGAATATAAAACTTGTGGCTTTTTTTTCAGGTACTGACATGTTGTGACACCAATTTACAGAAAGAAAGTTTGTGTTTCTGAGTTGTTATGATTCAAGTTTAACTTCTAAGGTGAGTCTAAGGTGATAAAAAAGTTGAAACTGAGCCAAATTCATCATGATCAGAGTCTGAGGATAACTAATCAAAGATATGTCTGTTTTTATTGGATCAACATACACTGTAATGGATTACTGTTTCGTATAAAAAGAGGACAACCCTATTTTCTTTATTATTGGTTCAAAGTTGGAAAATATTAATTACCTGTACTCTTTGCACTACATTGTGGGAAAACGAAGGTACAAGTCCTCACAAATAGGGAATAAAGTACAATAATAAAGGCACAGATTTTTGTGTAAAGCCTTTTTACATGGGTGTTATTATTTCTACATGCACGTCTTTAAACTTTTTTAATCTATATCTGATTTTTTGAAAACCATAAAACTTCCAAACAGAAGTTGGAAACACTTTCTTTGCTGATCACTTTTTCCTCCATCGCTTTGTTTCCTCATCTTCAGCTTCATCTTAGCCCCTCCCAGCTGTTTAGCAAAGCTACAGCTTTAAAGTTGTACCCAGAATGCCTTTGTGGTTTATATCCTAACAATTATTGTCACGTTGGGTGAGGAGGGGATACAGTGGACATGAGACAATGCTGTACATATGAATCTGATTCCTGCTTTAAGCCTGCTGTCTAGTTTTTGTTAGGTAGATGTAGCTACCAGTCATGCACTGATTTTTGCTGTTATCCAATGTACAGTAAAATAACCTATAATAGAGTGTCTGCACTGTAAAATAACAGAAAATTACTTGCATCTCTGCTGCTAATATTTTAGCATAACTTTACAGAGAAATTTTTACAGTGTGCAAACAACCAGATCTTAAACATATCCATCATCTGTGTCTGTTTGCATCCTGGTAGTTTAGCTGTAACTGAATCTACAGCCCCAGCTAGTGGCCTTTGCTTCCTCTACGGCTTTTCTAGTTGATCTTCTGTGACAAAAATAACATGTTAAGGTTTTAAAACCCCTTAATTCTGAAACCAGCACAAAGACAAACCTAAGCAGTCGGGACAGTGGTGGAGCAGAAACTCGTGTGCTCTGTGCGGTAAAATTGAAGGTTTGTGGAAGGAGTTTGGCGGCTCTAATGACAGTCATGTTACAGCTGTTTCTGGTTAAAAAATAAGGGTCTTACTTCCTCAAAAAAAAAACACAGGGTGGAGGTTTCTCTGAGGGATTTTGTTGCAGCCATTAAAGACGTATCACCGCTGTAAGACTCCAGACTACAAAGCGTGACTTTAAATTAGCAGAATAACCCTTTAACATCCTTTTCACACATCATGAGCAAACAATCCAGGATTCACTTTCAGATATTTACTCAACATGACAGCATTTTAATCCACATTACACACATCAGTCCTAATCAGGCGTGCAGCGACACGCCTCCGATGACAAAATGAAATACATGTGGCAAAAAGCTGAGAGACGCAGGAGGAGGAGGAGGAGGAGGAGGAGGAGGAGGAGGAGGGGCACGGCGAGCGAGCGAGCTGTCAGCAGCCCATCAGAGCCACCTCAGCTTTGTGTTTCTGCTTTGGTGAGCTGGAATCTGTGTGATGATGGGGTATACTCTATAAAATAAGTGCTGGGGCTACATGGCAGACTATCTGTGGTCGTTACACTTTGTGTGATCTCTCTGCGGCTACGTTTGATTCTCAGGATCCACGCTTCCTCCGAGATTCGCCGTGTTTACATCCCGGTCGGGCTGAGTTTGGAGGTCACAAAGGTAAAATCGCTTTTGTTGAACATCCTCTACAGATGTGCACTGAAAAAAAAAATCTCTGGTGGATCTACTTCAGAAAGCTAAGAAAGACAAATAACACCCAAGTAAAGCCAACTTAATTTTTTTAAGTAGATGAAGCAAAACTAAACCTTGTATAAACCACTTCATTTTCCATTACTTCATCTTTTGACATTTTTAATACATCAGTAATATCAGCAGCCAGTCCACACTGGCATGAGCAGCCTGTACAGACAGCTTGGGCCACCCGTGTGATTCATCCATGAACTCGTATGTCCACTGTGTGCCCTCCTCACTCATGGTAACAAGGTATGGTAAGGAATTAAGTTCAGTTTCCAGTCAGGGTTGCCAGATTTGACCAACAGTTTCCATCCCAAATGCAACGTAAAACTCGCCCAACTCTCAACTTCTCAAGAAACTCATCTTAAAACTGTAAAACTATGACATGGTTAATAAAGAAGCTGCCTTAAGCACACAACTGCGCTACAAAAAAAAAATGATGCTAAGAGTTAACCTGTGACAACAATTGTCAGTCACACAAAGTAGAACAATCCAGTGACACTTCATTAACTAATAACGACTAACAGATTCTCTCCATTTCAGAATAAATGCACTTTAATGAGTGCAAGGACACAACAGTTTATTGAAATGAGTGATTTTTTAATTTTTTGCCACATATTGGCAACTATTTTTTTCAATATTTACTAAAAAATGTTGTGAAAAGCAGCCTAGATTTTCTCAACCAGCCCAATCTGGCAACTCTGTTTCTGGTTTCAGAAATACCAAATGAAACAGTAAATATATAATTTATCTATTTTGAAAAATATTCTTGACTTTAATACTAGATTTATTTGTATGAAGACAGGAACTTGAACTTTTATTGCTGATTTCAGGGAGTCAATTAAGTTAAATTTGCTTCTTCCAGATTTATTTTTCTCAGTGTGTGCTTCACTGTAGAGTCCATCCTCTAAGTGTGTGTGTGTGTGTGTGTGTGTGTGTGTGTGTGCTCTGATTTAAGGTGAGCGCAGCGACATTTCCCCCCCCTGCAGCAGATGAATGTGGAAGCAGCACTCGGCTCCAGGTGTCGCATACATCACTCCGCACGGTGAAGGTCAAACATCCGAGTGAGGCAGCGATAACCAAATCACGTTGCTGAGAGCGGAGGGGACGAATGCGTGTGTGTGTGTGTGTGTGTGTGTGTGTGTGCATTTGCCTTTTCAGCTGTCAGATGAAGCTGTCTGAGTCCGTCCTTGAAATGAGGCGGACAAACACTCAGGAACATCAGGATGTCAATCTGGATTTCCCAAATCATATTCAGCGAAACACCAAGGCCTTTTCCTTTTGTGTCTTTTTATTTCCCAGTTTCAAAATCTCTCAACACTTTAAAGGCTGAAGAAAAACTGTTATCGAGTCATTTGTAGCTCGCTGTGCCAGGCTGCGTGGGCGGAGACTGTTAGAAGGATGTGGTCAACCCGAGAATAAGATAACAAAAGATTCAAACTCTTTATGAATTTCACACTACTATAAAACCCAGCAGCTCACACTTTCTCTCTGTTTTTACTCTAAAATAACAAAAAGCAAATCCATTATCTTTGCTCCAAGCACGCTGCACGTGATGACTCCTTCCTGCACTCAATGAAAATCTTTAAAAGCTTGTTTTGCTTTTCTTAAAGCTCTGAGTCGCCTGTGACGCTGTAATGCATCTATGAGATGAACTCAAGATATTCTTTGCTTTCTTTTCTCAAAAGACTCAAACATTTCTAAGAATTGGACGACATACCTGGAAAGCATTTGAGTCTAATGCTTTAAAACTTTCACTTCATGTCCCCGCTGCTGCAAAAAGACTTTTACAAACTTTTCACTTAAACAACAACTCTTCCAAAAGTATAAACATGAAAATGAACTATGGTTAACCCTCAAAGAAAATAAACCAATCACAGTGTTTGAAGCCGTTTCCATTCATTCGGACATTTTCTGTCTGGACATCCATGTAAATGTATCACAGAAAGTCAGTTTTTATTCAGCTTTATGATTTTTCTTCTGAGATTTTAAGTCATGCAACTCTAACACAAAGTATCCTGAGAGGCTGAGAGGTGACGGTGTGTATTTTTAGCCTTTTCCTAAACCACATCCCAACCCAGAAAAGCGCCTTTGGATAAAGTTGTGCGGTCGACCACGACATCAACATCTGTGACTGAAGCTTTTCATCAACTTTCTCAACAATAAAATGATTCATTTATCCCTCTAATGTGTAGTTTAGAGTATTTTGGAGATTTCTGGATCAGTGGTTCTCAACCTTTTCCAACTAAGGACCCACTTTTAGGTCTTAAAATGTTCACAGAGGCCAAATGATGCCTTCTCAGCGCACTTTCTTCTATATATATATATACACATCTTTAACCTTTGGGATACAAAACCTGCTAGTGGGAACAAAAAAACAACAAATTACTTTTAAATGACTGGCATTTATATATTATTTGTCCAATTAAAAACCTGAAAAAAGGTGAAATTGTCAAATTCTCAAGTTTCCAGAGTACAAACGATGAGAGAAGTGAATAAGCATTCACATCAGGAGTTTGCTCTAGCTTAAGTCTGTAAA
This sequence comes from Thalassoma bifasciatum, assembly GCA_008086565.1. NCBI lineage: Eukaryota > Metazoa > Chordata > Actinopteri > Labriformes > Labridae > Thalassoma > Thalassoma bifasciatum. The sequence goes on from RPOG01001732.1 coordinate 103,477, forward strand.
AAAACAAAATATTCTGTTTTTTCTGCTTTCATCAAGCCCTAAAAAATGACCCAAAACTGCTTTGTACCCGAAAGGTGAAAATCCTTTATAATGCGACTGTGTTTTAACATGTAGAACATCATTTTGCGTGTTTTCTTATGTAATTACACACACACATACATACATAAAAACTGTACTATTTTGGAAACGACTTGGCGGCCCATTTGCAATACCTCCGCGGCCCACCAGGGGGCCACGGACCACAGGTTGGGACCACTGTTCTAGATATGTGATCTTTCTGTCTCTAAAAATCATCAATAACTTTTTTTTTTTTTTAATTGATTCGATTAGATGTAACACCAAATATACAGTATTTACATTAACGCCTGTGTGTATACATCCTATAAGATATATACATTTTATGCTCATGTACATATGGGGCATCCCAGAATTAATTAAACATATTAAGGTTACCAACAATTCCACTTATGAGTATAGTATTTTCCATACAGAATCAGTAAATTCAGGAGATTTTCCTTTAAATGGTTTGCATTCCCACTTTTATTAAAAAAAACAAATAGAAAAAAACCAGATCTGTTCTTCTAACTTTTAAATTAAGATTACAAAAAATCATCAATAACCTCCTGAGAAATGTCTCCTGCTGTGACACCTGAGTCAGAGTGAGTGGAGGGGGCGGGGCTTAGTCATGAGTCAATTACCTGTGCAGTTTCTTTCATTAGCGATAAAAAGTCTGCAAACATATTTAAGGTATTTAACGCTGCAGCAGCTGATTTATGATCTGCACAGATCTGCCTGCAATCGATGCACCGAAGGAAGATTTATTTTCATACCTTCGTGCAATAAACTCGCTGCCAGTAAATACCTGAGCTGCACAAATATGAAAGCACTTCCCTGAAATGGTTACACTTTCTGTGTGAGTTTGAAAAGTATTTATTTCAGTGTGTGAGGCCTCTTTGTGTCAAACGCTGCTCTGACTCCTCTCCTCTCGCCCTCACCGTGTCTACATTTATCATGCAAGCGTGAGCTGGCGGTTGCATCTGTCAACAATCGTTAGCTAAACATTATCCCACAGACTGCTGTAGTCTGCAGCTGTAAACTCTGCACAAACTCTGCGGCATCAGCACAGAAACTGTTGCTTTGGTTCCTGAACACAAGATTCACACATCTGTGAAATGAAAAGAGAAAATCTAGCATATGGTTTGAGTCTGCATACGATGTATGGAGACACGCGGCGACATGAGGAGAAGAAATGTTGCATCAGAAAAATCCAGACGGGTAGTTTTGGGCTAACATTGCGTAATGTTGAAACACTGACCGTTAACACACACAGTTATTATCTTATTTGGCTCCGATTCAGCCAAATCTCAGAGGTTTATGAGAGTCCAGCTCAGAGATGGGACAGAGAGTTTTCAACAAAAGCAGAGAAATGATTTAATTTGTTATGAAGTGATGTAAACAACACAGTCCTGAGAGAAAAGTGTGTAAGAATGTTGGGTTTGTGCTTTAACCTCTGACGCTCCACCAATTCATATGACGTCACTTAGTTTGTTTTACAGTTTTCTTCACCAACAAAGCATGGGTTCTAGCCACAAGACAAAAGTGACTCCATAGTTTTCTGTTGAGTTTTCATGCCAGGACAGCTTGTGATGGACAACAAGCGCTCCCTGCTTCACTGGCTGATAGCACAAAGTGGTCTTAAGTAACGGCTCCATTAGAGGGTCGTTTATTGGCTAAAAGGCCTGTCAGCCACGCTTACAGCAACCAATGACCTTACCAGCCACACAAAGCCAGCAGCAGCCATTTAGATCACTGGCAAGACCTATTTATTGCCATGCGTCTTCATTCACATTCATGCAGGCTGCAGAAGAGGTACAATCTGTGACTGGAAACTACAATTTCATGATTTTTGTTGAACCTTTCCATGAAGAGAACAAAGTTGACTAAAAAGAGAACACTGAGCGCTGACGAAGCTGGTTTTGTTTGCACACAGTTGGTCACCTGGGACTAAAAACTTTATAACTCCTACAAGGTTTTAAATAGAAAGCTCAAATTTCACCCAGAAAGGTGAAGAAGTGATGAGGTGAAGTTAATGATATTATAAAAAATTGAAAAGAAAAAATGTGTTTTAGCTGCATTTATCCTGATGTTGACTTTAGCCACAAATTAAAAAAATGTCATTTTCAGAAACTAGAGATTTAATCTTTAAAATGAGGTGTCACCTTCCTCAGTTATAAGCTTTCAAACATAGTATGTTATATAGGGCAGAGTTAGGTGGGGTGTAAGGGGTTAATTAACCTGTATGTTGGATGAAAAGCCTCATGACAAATGGAACATTATGTGCGCTTAGTTAGTTCTTGTCTGAGCAGTTTTTCGCCCTCGGGGGGGGAAGCCAGCGCTGCATATGTGCAGCTCGACGGGGAGAAGAATGAAAATGAACCGTAGCGGGATGATCCTGTTCGACCAGATAGAGAGCAGCCGTTACAGATGGCGGCGAGGCTCCTTCACATGGAACTTGTGTGCGCAAACATACGATCGGCCGCTCATATCTGACATGGGCTGAGACGTGACACAAACACGCATCCTGCAAGCACGCCCATGCAGACTGCACCGACACATGAAAGGTTCAGTGAACTCGGGTTCACGGCTCCACTTCAGGCTGTTTGAGGCCACAAGAGAATTAAGAACAACCCACTCACAAAGTCTCCTTCTGTGGTATAGAAAATCTCTATTCTTCGTGCTAATTTGTCCTGCTGACCCCTGTGTGCCCTCGCCCACAGGCGGCGTGGCATCAAAGAGGGAGAGGAGTCGACAGAGGGGGTAAGTAAGGAGAGGAGAAGGAAGGAGACGAACAAAGGAGCTGGAGATAGAATGTCTGCTTCATGCTCGACTTCACGCCATGATCTGTGTATGTTTGATTTACATTATGTATGGGTGCATGCAGGCGTACACACACACACACATGTATGATGTGCACAATAGGGGAAGGAATGCTGCTCGTCCCAACTTTCCTGAAACACGACCTGAGTGCATTAAAGAGCGATTCATCTCCGCCTGCTTCATCCATCACCGGGCGTTCGGACGCCTCTCACCTGCCCTACATTTCTCTTATTGATCAGTCACCTCCATCTGTAGTCCAATAATCAATCTTTAAAGCTAATTTAAGGTCATTAAAAAGGCAGAGGTGTGAGACTGTCTGCTCCCTGCTTTTCTGATGCAAGCGTTGGTGTTTACATGACGACAGACTGATTATCTCTGAGTTTGACGCTGCGGCATGAACAGAAGCAGCAGCATGTGGAGTGAAATCATTAGAGCGAAAGAGGAAAATCTTTACTGTCATCACTGCAGAACAACGGAGCAGAAAAACACCTCAGTGTTGTTTCTGAAAGCAGGTGAGATTGTTGCAGTTTGGGTGACCATATGTCCTCTTTCACCCGGATATGTCCTCCTTTTGGTGGTAAAATGATGCCCAAAAATATCCAGGTTTGCTTTTACTGCTTGTGCTGCGTTCTCTGAATATGCTGAATGCTGAAGTGGAAATGCACTTTTACAGAAAAACTGCACATATACAGGTATATACCCTCTTTTTGGCCCATAGTAAGCCAGATTTTAAGATAAACAGTTGAGATTTTGTGATACTTAAGTCAAAAGTCTACAATATAAGTTGATACGTTGAGCTAAAAAGTCAAAATTATGAGACAAATAGTCAAATCTTGAGATACAAAGCCAGAATTCTGAGATACCAAGTCAAAATTTTGAGATAAAAAGTCAAAACTAAGAGACAAAAAGTTGAAATGTTAGATAAAAAGCCAAAATGAAGAACATAAAAAAAATCCATCAAAGTTGTGAGATAAAAAGTCAAAATATCAAGTAAAAACTTACACTTATGACATAGAAAGACAATATATTGGGGATAAATGTGAAATTCTGAGACAAAAAATGTAAAGTTTAAGATAAAAAGTCAAAATTAAGACACAAAAAGTCAAAATTAAGACACAAAAAGTCAAAATTTTGCTGCAAAAAGTCATAGTTATGAGGAAAAAAGTCATATGTTGGGACAAAAAGTCTAAATTATGAGAAAAAAATTAAGAAGTTGATTGCTAAATAGTCAGAATTTAAAAAAGGAGGCACAATTTTGAGCTGTGAAATCAAGGCCATGAGATCAAAAGTCAAAATGTGCAGTGAAAAGTCATAGTTATGACATAAAAAGTCATTCTGAGACAAAAACTTAATATTTTGAGATAAAAAATGACAACTTTTGAGAGAATAAGTTGATATTTGAGATAAAAAGCCAAAATGAAGAGGTAAAAAGTCAAAATTAAGACACAAAAAGTCATAGTTATGAGGAAAAAAAAGTCAAAGCTATGAGCTAAAATGTCAAAATTAAGAGAATAAAAGTCATGTTCATGTTCGATAAACGTGTTATCTGAAAGGACTCATGTAGTGATATCTTATTGATTATCTTTAGACGGATAAACTCAGATCTCTTGAAGAAGAAAAGCTGCTGTGCCAGAGGAAACCAGGTGAGGTGGTTGGTTATGCTCTTGGGGGCTTTTATTTTGGAGGTTTTCCAGGTTCATCCAGCTACCCTTGCCTCGAACTGAAAAGACGCTGAAAGGATTCAGATCCCATCTGGCCCGAGAATCCCTCAAAATCCTCCAGGAGGATCCGGGAAAGTTTCCTGGGAGAGAAGCTTCTGTGTCTTTTTTCTGTCTTTACTCTGCCTCCTGCAAACACGACCCCAGAGACACTCCTACCTGTCGTGACCCGGCTCTGGATCCACTAAATCATCCTCCTCTTTCTCTAACTGCTCCTGTCTCTCCTCCCTGAAAAAAGGCAAAACAATGCCTCCAGAAAAATTACAAAAACAAAAGAAGAAACTGTTGATGGATGACTTTAGCCGGGAGCCAAACGTGGATTTTGTTCCCATCATTTTTACATTTATTGACCAGTATGAACAGGAGGTGGAGGTTCACTGCACATGTACACCATGTTTGATTTATCTACAGCACATTTCACCGCCGCGCTGTGTCGAAATCCAAATAATCCTGACCCGAATGTCAGAAACATGTTTCGCAAACCGACGCAGAGCGAACGCTCGGTGCAGGAAGCCAAGGAGGAAAACATCTGAACATATTAAAAACATACCACGCATTGCAAACATGCCGAGAGCAGATTTCACCCAAAGATAGAAATCCACAACGTGCAGCTCAGGACGGAGAGGAGCTCATTGTTTGACAGATCATATGCTGCTATCGCTGAAATGATTCCTTCGTTAAGTAACACGACCCCACAGAGTCATCAAAGTAAAGATCTGCTGTCACTCAAAGTCAAATTAACCCCTTACATCCCAACCAATCCTGACCTCTTTACCATGCTGTGTTTCAGAGCTTATGGATGAAGAAGGTCAAAACTCATCAGTGACAACTCATTTCAAAGATTAAAGTCTCTAGTTTCAGAATATTTCATGTTTTTATATGTGGTTAAAGTCCATATCAGGATAAATACAGCTAAAACTATTGTGTCCTCTTCATTTTTTTATAACCAATTTTTGAGCATCATTAACTTCAAGATGCTTCATGTCACACAAACATCCAACACATCACTTCTACACATTGTCATCTACATCTGGGTGAAACTTAAGCTCTCTTGGAAAAACATTATAGGATTTAGAGAGTTTTTAGTCTCGGGTGTCAAACATCAGCATATGCGTTCTCACGTACCACAGTCTAGTCTGACAAATTCATGCAAACAAAACCAGTTTCATCAGTGCTCAGTGTCTTCTTTATAGTCAACTTTGTTTTCTTTGTGAAAAGGTTCAACGAAAATCATGAAATTGTAGTTTCCTGCCATGGATTGTGGCTCTTCTGTTGCCCACATGAATGTGAATGAAGATGCACGGCAATAAATATGTCTCGCCAATGACCTAAATGGCTACAGCTGGCTTCATGATAACAGTAGTCGTGAGTGACAGGCCTGTTAGCCAATAAATGAGCCTCTAATAGAGCCATTACACAATATCACAATGCGCTATTAGCCAGAATTGCTTGTCCATAACAAGCTGTCCTGGGATGAAAACTCAACAGAAAACGATGGAGTCACTTTAGCCTTGCAGCTAGAACCATGTTGAAAACAAAGACTTGCAGCTTTGTCAGATTGACATTGAGGAGGAAATGCTCTAAGACTGTGAAGCTGCTGTTATTGATGAGAACGGACACGACAGACAGACAAACAACGGACTTTACAGGAGAAATTTCACCACTTGGAATAATTTGATGAAACAACACTTTTGATATGTTTGAACTCTGGATTCCTCTGGTGGAAAGGAGAGTGAATATTCAGGGTACGGGCGTCAGGATGTGACGTAATGACCCCAAACAGGTAGGACGGCCACGTTGTTGTGATCACTATCAGAGTGATTCTTTCACTAATTATGTTTTGTTGCTGAAGAAAACTGTGAAACAAACTTAGAGACTGAAATGAGAAGAATCTAAACTTTTTAACGCAGAGTATGATGTTAACTGCTGTAGTTCTGTGTGGACCAGCAGATCTGATATCCAGCTCTCCGCCTGCAGCCGCTCCATTAGTCAGACGGGACACAGGCGTCGCCGCCGCGAAGACTTAAAACCTGAGATCAGAAGCGGCTTTTATTGTTTCAAAGAATCAGTTAACTCGTATCTGTGGGAATAAAGTTCACCGGGGGGCTATTATTCTTCAGTGAGCTCCAGGAGAACCCCAGTGACATAAATAGTGGATAAGCTCTGCCGAGCCCCATTAAGCCCGGCGCTGGAACGCGGCACTACTGGGATCTGTGGTCTACATCTGACCGTGGCGTTCGCTCTGCATCACGGGCGCAGATATAACGGGAGATGATGATATGTTGCCATGGGACACAAAGCTCGGGCAGTGTGTGGAGGATTTGTTCTACTTTAGCAGAGCGGAGGGTTGTGCTGGATGGTACGTTTTCCTGAAATGAAGCTTATTGCTGCTGAACGAAGGCGGCACAGCAGCGCTCTCTCCCTGTGTGTGTGAACGTGTATCTGTCTCTGCTGCTGTTTCATCACGCCAACATTAAGCAATCATCAATCTATTTTTAGCTTTCAACTTTTTGTTATTCTTAGCCGATCCAGTCCAACCAGCTCTGAGTGTCGTGATGTGAGATACTGAGAGAAGGTTATGTAGCTGCATGTGCACGACGCCAAATCAAACATTGTGCTGAGCGAAGCAGGATGTGCGAGTTTGAGCTTCCTAACTGTAAGAGCTGCTCACCAGGGGGCCACCAGGGGGCCACCAGGGGGCCGGAGCGGAGCAAAAACTCTGCAGCACGAGACCAGAACGAGAGCTCGCTGCGTTGATTTTAATGATCTTTAATTAATCTTTGAGGCACCACAGGGTTTCACACACAGAGCTACAGCTCAGAGATGCTTTTAGTTTAGGAACCAGAGACTCGCAGATTCTTCATCTCTTCTCTTTTAGCTCCACAGAAGAATAAAAACATGCAGTGAGTTTCTGCAGGTTTCAGCAAGTCAGATTTCAGACTTTCAAAACCGCCTCCTGATTTGGCAAAAATCCAGTTTGTAGTAACAGTGTGCAAACACTTGTGAGATCTGTAGTAAACTAAAAAATCACGGATACCCTAGTTTTCTCGGAAAATTTCTCCCTGACAAACTGTTTCCCACAATGCACGGCGCTAATGCTGTGTCTATTCGAGGGCATCGTCACCTACTGGATAAAATTGGCACAACTACAACACTAGATAGAAATGAAGTAACACGAAAGAAACTTCAGTAAATCTGTTCATTTCTCATCATGAAAGAGGTTTTTGCGCCTATGAAATTCATAAAAGCCCATTTAAATCACTTTTTCTCTTTTTTTTAACTAACAGCCCATGTGGGTATGGACACAGTTTTTCCATCAGCTGTAAAAAAAAAAATAAAGTCAGTCGGTTCGATATTTATTTTCATAAGCAATCACTTTTGGTGTCAGATTTAGAAACTAAATATCACGATTTTGCTGTAATAGACTCATATACCCTTATTGATTTCATAAAAACTGAATGTAAAGAGGTGTAGGAATTAATTTTGTAGAGAAAAAAGGGACCACAGTGAGTAAAACTGTGACAAAAGTAAAAAAGAAACAGAAACTGCTTGGTATTCCTCGATACAACAAATTTGGGTTTTTTAAGTTTACAGCCTCCAGTATGATTCAGATTTTCTGCTTGTTATGATTTTTTCAAGTCACCAACAAAAAGAAGAAACACTGAATATTTCCCAGAGAGTTTCAGCTCCGACTGTTTGTGTCGTAAGTTTTTCAAAGTGTCTGATTCATCAAAAAAGGATGAAGAAATCACACACACTAGTTATTAAAGCATCAGCTCGCTTCTGTCTAGGATTAAAATGGATTAATAAAACATTACAGGTCTGACATGGAATGAATAACGCTGCAGAAATCAGTAAATTCTTAAAAAGTAAATCAATACGCCTCAGATCGACGCGCCTGCTTCACCAGAAGAAATAATAACTTGTTCGTGGACTTTCTGCTTTTCTCCTGTGAAAGAAATAACTCGCTGAAAACAAACTCGGTAAATTCAAGTCTGAGGAGGAGAAGCTGGGAGAATCTGAGCGTCTGCAGCTGAAACAGCTGATTCAACACTCAGAGAGGAGATGCCGATAAAGGGAAGAAGAAAGGGGAAGCCTGCATTAGAAAAGAGAGGAAGATGAGGGGAGAGATAGAGAGGCGATGAAAACATGTGAAACACTCGGTGCCCTCTGAAGAATTCATGATAAACATCCTGCACCGCTGTGCACTCAGCGCGTGGAGACGTACATGCCCTGACGTCCTCATCGCGTGAGTGTGAGTGATGATGCTGTGAGGCAGCCGGAAGAGCCAGACATTCAGGGTCGTCCAGTCCGTCACGCTGGCTCCCTGTTCAGAATATGTACAGTATGTGGACCAGCTATAGCAGTGTGTTTCAACCCGGGAGTCGTGACCCCAGGTGGGGTCGCCTGACATGTTGAGTAATTCCCTCTTGGGAGCCAAATCATGCGCCAAAGTGTCATCTTTGGAGTCTAAATCTCCAAAAGTGCCCTCTAGGGAGCAAAAAACTATTAAAGTGTCCCTTTGGACGCCACAATACACAAATGTGCTCTAACGGGATCAAGATGTGAAAAAATGCCTTGTTGGGGGCAAGAAAAAGGGCGAGAATGCCCTTCAAGGCGACAAAATACACAGAAAAATGCCCTCTCAGACACCAAACTGCACAAATGTGTCCTCTCGGGATGCAAAACCATGAAAAAAATACCCTCTAAGAAGCAATTATATGGGCTAAAGTGTCTGTTTGGGAGCCAAAATTTGCAAAAGTACTGTCTTGCGAGCAAAATTATCAAAAAATGTCCTTCTGGGAACAGAAAAATTGTGAAAGAATCAGTTTGGGAGCCTAAACACACAAATGTGCTTTCTTTGGCCCAAAAATGAGTAAAAGTGTCCTATTGGGAGCCAAAACATGCAGATGCATCCTCTTAGGAGTGTAATTTGCAAAAGTGCCCTCTTGTGAGCAAAGGTGCATTAATTGTCCTCTCAGGAGTCAAAATATGCTACAATACCCTCTTTGTTTGAAATGTCTGTTTGGGAGCCAAAATACAAAAACGTGCTTTCCCAGGCACATAAATGTGTGAAAGTTCACTCTTGGGAGTCGAAACACTTGTGTATGTGCCTAAAATGTCAAGTAATTCCCTTTTAGGCGCCAAAACTTGTCTGAATCGTCTTCTTTGGGATCAAAAACATGTATTGAGTTGTCCTCTTTGAAGCAAAAATACCCAAATGTGCTCTCTTAGGAGCCAAAATTTGCAAATGTTCCCTCTCGGGATGCAAAAATAATGTCTAAATGCCCTTCTGAGAGCAAAAACAATCGTGAAAGTATCTGTTTTGGAGCCAAAATACACAAATGTGCTTTCTTTGGCACAAAAATGCCTGACAGCGCCATCTTTGGAGCTAAATTTTCAAAAGTTCCCTCCTGGGGGCAAATTAATGTGTGAAAGTTTCCGTTTGGGCGCCAAAAATCCCAAGAACGCCCTCTTGGGATTCAAAAACATGAAAAAACGCTCTTTTCCAGGCACAGAAATGTGTGTGAAAGTGTCCATTTGGGAGCCGAAGCGCTTGAAAGTGTCTTCTCTTTCTACAGCCCCTGCCCTTAAGGATGTATTTGCACACGACTGGTCACGTACTGTTGCTGAGACACTAATTGTAGAAAGAAAATGTCTTTTGTGTCACCAGTAAATTGTGATGTCGAAATGAGGTTATAGCCCACGTAAGTTCGGGAACCACGGCTCCACACTGAGTAACCTGAGGACGGCTCTTTAACAGCCTCATGCTTAAATCTCTGTTTCTTTTCTTTTCCAAATAAAGGTCGAGTGCAAAGTCATTTACTTAAAAGAGGAAACCCAATTAGTCTCCTCACACGTTCTGTTTTTTTTTTTTTATCAGAGGAGAGGAGGTCACTGACGTCCTGACCCCGTCGAAGACCCACTTTACTTTAAGCTGTGAAACAACCAATTAAGAATTTAACATCCAGGTGGTGCAACAACGGAAAAAAAACACAATGTGACATTTTTCATTCCTATGTTCACACTGGCTTTTTTCTGAATAATAAAGAAGAGTCTCACATCCTGGCGACCTTTATCAAAAAATGAACGGTCGCCTAGGCGTGAAGCTGAACATCAATATGTGATACAAGCAAACGAGTTCAGAATAAGTTAAGTTCACGACAACTTTATGTCACTTTAAAGCCGCCCTTTGCATTTAACAGTGTGACGCACAGTTTGTTTGATGCCGTCTCTTTGATATCTCCCGTCAAACTGCACGACCCAAATGTTGTGTAACTTTTTGACTGTACAGTTGGCTCCGACTGTGTTTGTTTAAGATCAATATAAACTGGATTATACAAACATCAAACCACCTCTGGCAGTTTGTGGTGGCTTACTCCAGTCTGTTTGTAGTGACACATCGCTTAACTCGATAATATCCGCAAAGAACGACGGCGTTTAGCGTCTGCAGTCTTTACTTCCCTTCTAATTCCATCAGGTCAGGATGAAATCACTGCCCTGTGCTGTGAGATCAGCTTTTATGCAGCGCTATAAAAGCAAACAAGCCTATAATTTGTGTTTTGATCAATGTGTAGCACTTCTTAAAAAAAAAAGGAGTTAGTGAAATAATTTAATTTGATCGGATTCTGGAGCTGTTAAAAAGCCATCAGAGCGCTCATAAAAGGATGCAGCAGAATAAAAAGATGACAGAATAATGTTTGAAAGGCGATAAGAAGCAAACACACACAGGCCTCCTGCAGAAGCTGCCTTATCTCCAGCGCCGCCCGCTCACCCGCCCGCCTGCGACCTACAGCAGCTGCCCGGAGCTCATGTGACCTGTCATTACACTAATGGGCCGTCGATTAATGTTAACATGCCAGCAGAGCTCATATCAGAGAGATCTCCAGGTCGCCGCGGAGCCATCAATAATATAATTGAGCAGCGTGCTCTTCTCTTCCTGCTGTTGCCTCCTACTTTTCATTTGTTCTCTTTTTCTGATCACACGGTCATCCGTCTTCCTGCTCCTTTGTTCGACGTCTACACGGAGAAAACAGCACAATCCAGGGCGGGATGGCGTCGTTTTCTCTCCCTTTCTTTAACATCGCATCTTAAATTTCTGTTTGTTTCGTGATGTTACGTAACTACTCCCCGATGCTTGGAAATGGAAAGATGATATAGAGAAAAAAAGGTTGCTGGAGGACAAATCAGATATAGAACCTAATCTATAACACACCCTCTATTTAGTCCATATGAATTGATTCTGTCAGGCCTACGTGGAGCTGCATTCACACGACAGGCCTGTTTGTTGAATTTGGTGAATATCAGGTTCCAGTGAGAGCCGGAGCTGGTCAGCGTCCTCGACTGACCCCGGTGTGCACAAGACCCACAACAAAAGGACGTCACAAACAGCTCATTACGGAGCAGAAAGAAGCTCGGAGGCTCTTTATGTTCGCGTTTACGATTTCATTTATAAGGTCATGTGCGGTGGAGGCCGGTGTATCCATGAGGGGAGGAATGTGAGGAGAGAGCGGTTGCTACCTTTCCACTGGAACGTGTGGATGTGGAGACGGAGCCAGGAGCGTTTGGACCGGGAATGAATAGATCTCAGACACAGGTTAAGGCCTAGATGTCTGCTTTTTAAGGATTATTTTGGGCTTTTGTTCAGAGATGAATCAGTGGATGGAGGAAGAAAAAGCAGGGACTGGAACAGGACCAGAGAGTTCACATTCTGTTCATGAGGCTCCTTGTGTATTCACTCCTGCCCCAAAACTTGCAGAAAGCTTTAACAGAATATGGGATTGGTTGTGCAGAATTTGATATGCAAGCAATGATTCAATGCAAAAAAAGATGCACGATGCATAGAGTCAGGAACATTTTGTACAAATCCATCAAAATGAGTGAAACTTGAGCTGTAAGTCACTTAATATCCTCCAGGGTTTTTTGGGGTATCTTATTGGAAGAATAGTAGAAACTGGAGGACACTAAGGGCCATTAATCTGCCTTGTTTCAAGGAAATTGTCACTGGTTTTATCATTCGAGTTAACATTCATGATTACAGTCCAAGTTAGGGCTACACGATTGGAGAAAATAATCTAATTGTGATGATTTTTCCCCATATTGCAATAGCAATTTAAGGCGCCATTATTTTTAGGAAATGGAACATTTACATTAACATTTTGGAAATGAACATTTACATTAGTTGCAGCATGACAACAACCTGTAACATTTTTGACCCGCAAAGTTCACTAGAGCTGATGTGTTTTACCGTTGTTGGTTGTTACACAAATGAGCAATTTCTTGTTAAATCTTATTAAATTGCATTTATTTAGTGCAATCATATACGAAGGGAGTAAAAATGCATATCACACTTCCAGGCATGCGCATTTGACGACCACTATTACTCCACAAATTGGACTAATGTCTGTTAAAAAGTAACAAAAGATCTTAAAAATGTACTCAAAATCTTTTGTTACTTTTGTTTTACCATACACAAGATAGTTAATGATACTGAGGGAGTTTATCTGAATACCTTTTCTTAGCATCTTTTGTAAGTTTGTCTCTGTTTCCCTTATTTCTCTAGTTTTGTCTATTAACAGCGTCTTACTATCCTCACTGTCTCTTTGTGCACCTGTTGTTAACATCTGCTAACTCATAAAAATGGCGCCTAGATCAGTTGACTGACAAAAACCGATTGGGATTGACCCTTAAACCCCATTTCCAATCAAATAATCCTGATCTGTTTACATTTCCACAGCCAACCGTGCCCTTCTTGGTAAGCGGCGTGTAACCCAGATGCCCATAGCTACATCAGCTAGAGCGTGATGGTGTACACCGGTTGTGTGATGCAATTTTCAAAACAAAAAAGAAAGTCATCTTCAGGGAGTCAACCATAGACTGTATAATGAGTGGACGTAATGACGTTCGGCTCAAACTGAAGCCTCCAGCAGATGCTCCGCCCCCTGGTGTCTGGCTGCAGTATAGGTCATAAGCCCCGCCCCCTGGTGTCTGGCTGCAGTATAGGTCATAAGCCCCGCCTCCCCATGTATTCCAGATATGAGCCGGGAAAACTTAAAAAAATTACGATACCTGGTAGAAACGTTTCTCTCATCCTTACTCTAAGGTAGTATGACAATGTCATCTGGCTGCATGGTGTTCAGGTGTTTTTTTTTCTGAGAAGTTAGTTTCTCATTAGTTATTGGACGTTAAAAACCGCGATATAAGTTTCGTTTTACGAAAGTTGACAGCTGCCGTTCGTGAGTAGTTTTTATCGGGGATATAAGAAACTTCAAGAAAGAGCCAAAAGGAGACTAAACCTTCTGAAGAAGAAGAAATAAATATTTTTATTTCTCTTTTTTACTTGACTCCACCAGAAATTCTCTACTGCTCAGACTCTGGCTGCACAATGGCGGCTAGAGAAACGGGGTTTTTTGGCTTCAAAATCGTAGAACGGTGACAGGCGGAAGCACGCTGTTCATTCTATATACAGTCATTGGTCCAGTCTCCCAACAGAAGGGTCACAAAAATCTGTGCCAAAGTTAAGTGAGTTTATCCTAAAAACCAAAGTGATGGTTGCACCAAATTTAGACATCCTCCCTCAATGTGTTCCTGAGATATCACAGCTAAAAGATGACGGAAAAATGTCTATTAAAGTGTTTTTCAGGACGTTATGGTGTTAAAGATTTTCATGAGTATGTATAAGAGAAATGAGTTGGTCATAGACGGAGAATCTACTATCTATACTGACTCACAAACAAAATACTGATGATGTCGATGAGACTTCAAAACTTCTTACTTTTTAAAAGGTTTTGCAGGAGAATGATAATGCTCTGTGCTTAGTTTTGTGCTGTTTATATGCAAAGACAGAAAGTGCAGCTGACCTTTAACCTCGAGCCTGTACAGCAGACAGATTTCGAAAGCTTCAAATTTCATTTATATGACTCGTCTACTTCTCCAAATCTATGAGGAACTTTCTGTTTTTTGCTGATGATTTCACAATCTGCACCAGTACCATCCACATTAGCTTCATTCGCACCGACTCAGCAAATTCTGACCAGTCCAGGCTGAATAATCCCATCATGCCCTGGGTCTGTCCCAACTGGGCGTAGCGGGAAAAGCTCCAGCGGGACGTTTCCCAGCGGAGACGCCCTAATCAGCTGAGTGCCGGGGAGTCGTGATCTACTTGGACTGATTCAGCTCTTATCTGAGAGAGTGAGCTAATCCAGACACCTCGTCCAGCTGCGTGTATCTGTGATCTTCCTCTCTGGATAAAACCCAAACACAAAAGCTGAGGCGGGGAGGGTAAACAATCAGGAGAGGCCGCGCTAACTCAGCTACACAGGTGCCAAGTGTTCACCTGTGCAGAGGAAGCAGAGGAGCTGGGATTGAGTCTTTGCGCTGACAGAAATGTCACAGCTTCAGGGTCTTTTGCATGCTGGATTCCTGGAACTGCACAGAGGTGTGATGATGATGGTGGTGGGATTCAGTGTGTGAGACGGCTCGAGGGTATTACACTCACCTTTTGATGTCAGTGGGCAAAGGTAGAGAGAAAAACTGTGCTCTGTGTTCGAGAGGATGATACATTTCTCTGCTTTGTAGCGACTAAAAGCTCACTGAAATCCAGCCAGAGACATATTTTTATAAATCTATCCAGAATTCCTGGATCCTGGATGTTGATACTCCTTGATGTTATTTATATTTGAGTAGATTAGTTTCCTTATCTGATTAAATGGTCCAAGGATGCTGCCAGAGGTTTACGCTTCAAAGATATGATAAAGTTACAGACATGGCCTCAAGGTCAAAGAATAGAGATGTGACTTTAACCTGTTTTCTTTCTAGTTTCCAGTAGAGGTAGCCACCACTGATCCTTTTTGGAACAAACTGTCACTTGTTTTATGATTGGAGTTAACATTAATGATTACGATCCAATTTGCAAAAGTCATCTCACTGCAGTTATTTTCCCTGCATTGCAATTACGATTTTTATAGTGCTATTGTTTTAGGTTCCAATCTTGTGTTCTTAAACAAACACATTTTTGAGAAGAACACTAACATTATTTATGGCACGACAACAACACATGGTATTTTTTGCTCATAAATGCTTTTTATGCCCATTTCAGTCACTTTTCACTCCATTTTTTTGTCAATTTTGGAAGATTTTTTGCTACTTTTCTGTCTATTTTCCATGTTTCCTCCAAATTTTCTTGCCAATTTTTGCCACTTTGAACCACTTTGATTGCTTCTCTTGCAAAGGCAGTTTTCAACAGTTTGTCTCTTTGGTTGAGTAACACTGGTGTAGATCTGAAAACATCTACTGTAAAATGTTTTTATCTGGTATTCTGACGAATTTCAGGTTAAAGAAATAATGCACCATTTGCGTTAAGAACATCCCACGTGCAATTACTTCCCCAGCCCTGATCCAAGCTGCCACTTCCTGTCTCAAAAACATGCAACGGTTCAAAGAAATTCAAGACCAAAGCCATAAAATCAAAAACCCAAAGTTGTGAAAGATTAAATGCGAAAATTAGATACATTTCAAAATATAATGAGAAATTGAAGTGAATTTATGGAGAAAAAAAATGTGAAATTATCAGAAAAACATCTTATTTTAGGAGAGTTAGGATAAAAAATAAAGGTATTGTTTCATTTCAGCCTCTTCTTTACATGAAAATGGTGTTTTAGCCAACATAAAACAGAAACTTTCGAAAACAGCCTCCATAGTGGACATTTTTCTGAAACCTTGTTTCACCGTTGCTGCGTTAACAGCAAGCCGGAGCTTTCGGTGGAACAAGATACATCAAATATTATAAGACAAGATGATTACAACTATCTAAATAGAAGAGACATTACAAAACAATAGAAGAAACTATCACCACCTACAGGCCTGGCATGCATACTACAGTCCTGTTTCCATGGTGACGCAGATTTTTTTCGGGTGAAGTGTTGAGTTATCGGGACCTTTTTCAAGCATAAAGTTGTTTTTAATGGTCGTAGCTCCTCTATGTGTCTGTAAAATCCACATTCAGGAAACGACCTGTTTGTTTGTGATGTTGTTAATCTTTGTTAGGGTGATTCGATGACAGCTCTTGGGAAAAAAAGCTGACACCTGAGTCGAACACTGCGAGGTGAAACCACACAGGAAGCTTGTTTGATTGTTTATCAGTCTGAAGCTGGTGTTGTGTTCAGGAGGTGAGATTTTCTGTCAGCTGGTTCAAAGTAGGAAACTTTTACAGCTCAAGAATGCAAATAGAGTTCCCACGACTTCAGACCTGTATCATGGGACGGAGTGTAAACACAGATGTACAGCAGGAGTTATTTTAAAGCAGGGCCGAGTCGACGCTTCATCCACAAGAATCACAAAGAGCAGAGTTTGTTTAATCTGCTAAATCTGGGGTTTATGTTCATATTAATGAAAACAGGGCTGGATGTAGTGTTTAACATCACTGCCACTCCCTGCCCGAAAGAGAAATGAAATATCTACTAAATTCATCACGACAGGGACATTAATCATCCAGTGTCTGGTTTAAACCGCAAGGGACCTGAATGCAACAGTGCTGCGTTCACAAACCCTTCATTTCTGAATGCTGTTGTCACTTCCAGAGACGACGCTTCAATAACAAGCAGCTCTCCTGAACTCTGTTTATCGTTGGGAAAACTCTTTTTTTACTCAAGGAGAGATATCTGTTTACTGATCTATGGGTCAGGGAATTTTAAAGATGTTTTTTTTTTTACAGAGGAGCAGATAAAAGCGTCGTGTCTGATAGAGGTGAGGAGTTCAAGGACAACACACTATCAGATGGTCATTGAGAGCTATGGGAGGAGTATTTGAATAGTCTCCTCTCTCGCTCTCTCTGCACAGATTTTGCAGGATTTGTCTGGCGAAGCTCGAACTTGACCTCAGATTTGTTTGTTTTTCAAGGAGCTCCTCGTAAAACTCTCTGAAAGCTGCAGACCTCAAGTCTCCGAGCAGCTTTCTCTGGTTGTGCCACACCTGTTTACCAACACACGGCACTCGTGTGTCCTTCTTTTTGTTCGTATAGTTCTTGAAAAAGCAAAAAAAGAACCCAAGTTCATGAAAAAAAAAACAGTTTCCAACTTCATGCTCCTGCTCATGAAAGGAGATGGAGGTGAAGTGGAGAGAGAGAGAAATCTTAGCAGTGAAGGTGAAAAAACAAGATGTTGTTTTCTGATTCTTTCGCTGTGAAACTCTAGAGATCCCAAAACTCATCCTCACCTCACACGCGAGAAGGTGACAGGTTTCGTAAGCTTGCCGTTAAAGTCACACTTCTTTTTCTTCTTCTTCTTCTTCCTGTCTGCTGCGTGTCGGTATCAGGTCAGTAAACACTGAGGTCATTTTTATATCGAACAAAGACAAGAATCACGTAACAAACTTCCAATCCCTACACTGTGAAAACTCCTCATACGCCTCATCGCTGCAAGTTCCCATCGATGCCACTACTGATACTTTCCTGCGATGTTCAATACCACTTTTTTTTCACACCAATACCAGGAAGAAAACTCGCTTTTAAGTACTCACCGATACCAAGTACAGACATACAATTTCAATTTTATGTATCGTTTATGTTTTTGGTTGGTTTTATCAGTTTTTATCAGAGTATGCACTCTCATATTTTTTTTTCCCCTCTTCCTCCCTCTTGTACTCTTCACTTGCAATGACAAATAAAGATATGTTGTATCTTGTATCCTGTATATGAAATGGTTGGGTTTTAAAAATAGTGTCAGAGTGACTGTCCTGTTTTTGTTTTGGTTGGCTAGTTTTGTCTTGTGTTTTGGCCTTTAATAATAATGATAATAACAATGATAAATATAATTTCTTTTTATTTAAAGGCGCCTTTCAGGGCACCCAAGGACGGAACAAATTGAAAAACACTCCAGGAATAATTCTAAATATACAAGATTAAAAGATAAAGCTTAGTAAGTGAGAGACTGAGGAAATAAAAGATGTTTTCAAAGTCAAATTAGACTAAAGTGATGTTATTAAGTGTCCAGATTGGTATCAGTGAATGCTCGAATGAACTTGGTTTGATAAAAGTGCAATCAGTGCATCCTTAGTACTCGCCTAACTCTACTTTTCTGTTCTTAGTCTAACAAAACAACAACAACAAAAAAATCACCTTAACTAGAATTACATTTAAAAGGACTCAGTTTGTTTAAGTCTTTTTTGCGGAAACCAAAATTTCATTTTCTTGCAGCTACATTTGAACACATCATGACGACTTTAGGGTTAATTTATTTTGAAACAGAGGAGTTTGAGGTTTATATTTATTTGTTATTATTATTATGTCAGTACTTGTGCAATATCCCAGAATTGTGTCAGAATGTATATAACTGTAGATTTTAAGTACATATTTGATTTTATTCTATTTTTGTTTGCTATTTTATTATCTTATCTTATTGTATTTTATATTTTATATCTTATATTTTTATATCTATTTCCGTTGTATAAGATGCACATGTTTATACTTGTACTTTCTATATTTTAAACACTGTCTGAATGGGAGTAACTGTAACTGAAAGGAATTTCCCCGGGATCAATAAAGTATTCTGATTTTGTGAAATGCTCTATTTTCCAACAGAAATGTGAA
The DNA here is from genome assembly GCA_008086565.1 of Thalassoma bifasciatum. Classification (NCBI taxonomy): domain Eukaryota; kingdom Metazoa; phylum Chordata; class Actinopteri; order Labriformes; family Labridae; genus Thalassoma; species Thalassoma bifasciatum. Next base: position 122,656 of record RPOG01001732.1, read on the forward strand.
ATGCATCATCATGATTTGCTACATCAGGTTGTGAAGTTTGGGCATGAATTTCAACATGAATTCAAACAATGGATTCCCTTTTTCTAACAAACTGGGCCTAATGAACAGTTTTTGTGGACTGACCATAGCTTCACTGGAAAAACCTGAGTTCACTCAACACACAACAGAATATCACATCTATAAGCTCAAATGTCATTGATCTCCAGGTTTAAAAAAAATCAGTACCAGTTTGTAACAGACCCAGGTTTAGATCTCCGTCCCTTGTTGGGTAATTTTTATATCAAACAAAGACAAACACATCAAACTTCACAATCCCTGCCTGGTGAAAAATCTAGAGGCCGTTTTTTTCTGAGGCTTTAGGACAGATCAGCTCATATCAAAGCCACACGATAACCTCTGATATCTCCTCCACACCAGGCACAGGCAGAAAATCCTCCCATTAAAGAGAAACGACAGAGAAGTTTTAGGTGCAGGCCTCCTTTACATCGCCCAGAGCAAATATGTATAAGTAAGGATTGTTTGAGCAAGTAAATGAAGCAGCTCTTTGTGTAAGTGAACTTTCTCAAACATTCCCTTTTATGTTTGAACAACGCCTTTTTTTAGCATCCCACCACTTCTGGTGAGAGAGTAAAATATTAAATTCTCCGTGGATGCGCAGCGATAGAGTGAATAAATGATTTGGAAAGAGAGTGTTTAATAATTATTAATGAATTGCCAACAGCAACATGACATATTTAGCTTATTTCCCTTTTAGATTTCAGCACGTGCATTTGCAGCAGAACTGCAAACTTCAAAACAAAAGCTCGCAATCACAGGATGTCATATCTGAGACTTTAATTATGAATCAACACAATCAGGAGTTTGAGGTTTGTTCAGCGAGGAAACTTTGTATTGCAGAGTTTTTTTTTTTTATCTCTACTGTGTAATTGGGCTATGAAGCAAGCGTGTGGGCTTTGATGTCATTGAAGTTTGAGCCAGAGCTTTGAATTCAGCACCCCCAGTGGGATGTTATTTACCCAGCGTTTGAAAACCTATGCATTATTTGTGAAGCCGGTATAATGATGGCGGCGGCAACGAACCATAACCTATTACCAGCATTAAGTAGCCAAAGAAGTCAGAAAATGTGACTGAAAAGAGCAGAAATAAAACTGCTTCAGCTGGAATATATTTGTGACACAGATTTCCTGTATACAGAGTAATCCTCTCAAAAAGATTATTTAGGACAGAGGAGGATATACGTGAAATCCACATTCAATGCATGCTCCGAGGTTGATGTGTTATGTATGCACAAAAAACCCTGTGGCAAGAGGAGCTGATCAACATAAAAATGTGAATAATTCTGCAGAAACTTATTAAAAGTTCACCCGTAGCAAGGCTGTGTTCAGTCACATCACCGCTGCTATAAATTATATCACGGTGAGACGTAATTATTTATCTAAGCATCAAAAAAAAGTCGAAAAAGAAACACGGGGAGGACTCAAACCCGAGAATGGTGACTCATAATCACGTCCCTGGAGGCTTCGCTGCCACTAAACAAGGAGTCTAAATAGATAACCCAGATAGCACAGCGCGTTCCCTCGTGTGTCACGCTCAGGCACACACACACACACACACACACACACACAGACATGATCACGCGAGGTAATACAGGAGACAGAGTGGCTACGCCGGCTTCCCTCCGCTTACATACAGAGCCGGACATGCATGGTCGCTGTCAGATGGGAAACATTAAAATAACATGGGACCTTAGGGGGCCGGGGGGGGGCGGAGCCATCCTGCTGCTTCTCTTCACTCACAGTCCCTCATACATGTGTGTGTGTGTGTGTGTTTAAGTGTGTGTGTCCCCTCACTGACCTCTGTGCGGTTCAGCTAATCACATTCTATGTGGCTATATAATTACCTTGCTCATTAGTCAAAAGCCCGGGGTTATCTTTATTAACTGCCATGCGCTGCGTTTGGAGAACGGGCACATGTCATTGTTGTGTCTATGCTTAATTAATAGTGCTTGAATGGGCGCCATGCGGGGCCGTTAAAGGCCCGTGAACGCCGTCGACTGTCACCTAATAGGCATGCAGGGTAATTAATATGAGGTCGTTTACGGTACGCCGTGTTGTTATTTACATGAAGAGGATGCAGATTCATCATGTTTTATCGCAGAGCGGCGATGAGTTAGCTGTTTACGTGTTTACACGACCTCCACGGGGCGAGAGGAGTCACACAAACACAGCAGACGTAACGTTGTATGTTCAGCATATGAATGTTTAATATCTACATGTCTGTGTACACATGATTACGTGTGTGTGTGTGTGTGTGTGTGTAATCATTAGTACATTCCTGTTGCATGTGATTAGGAGCATATGCATTCATGCACCAAACGAGCGACTCGCTAATCAGGGAAAATAAGCAACTCCTGCAGATTATTAAAGCTCAAAATTAGAGGAAGATGTATGGATGTGCAGCTGCATACACACACACGCGCACACACACACTCCCCTCACACACACACCTGCTTCTTGCAGCTCTGTTTGCATTTTCATGTTGACTTGATAAGATTGTTGTGCAGCATCAAGGAGATTGATTTAGATATTATATTTTTTTTATTTTCTACCTTTTTGTACAAAGTTTCTATATTCCTAATATGTCTAATTTGTAGTTACTTAATATCTGTTCTTTTATATATTTGATATTTAATGTTTATTCTTGTTTTTTGTACAAAGAGAGCACAGTTAAACCGAAGTCAAATTCCTGTATGCTGAATTAATAACACTTTTTTTCTGACCAATACCAGAACCAGATATCAAGTAAAAATATTGATACAGCAGTATTATATATTTCATATTTCATATTTTGATATTTCAAATCTTCTTATAGACTTCTTTTGGAAATAAAAAATCATATTTTACCTAAGTTAGAAGTACAATACAGTATTAGGTGACACTTTTATAATATGTATGCACAGTTTTTTTTCATGCATTCTTTCACTTCAGACAGTGACAAGACAAATATATGACATTTTTTTTACTTATTGTTGTGCTGACAGTAACTCAAAGCACTTTGTTCCTCATGCATTAAATTACAGTGTGAACGTCGCTGCAGGTTAAGATGTTTTCAATGATTCGTTAAAGAGAATACAGGAATAAAAATTTCTTTGTAACATTAGTTCAAGTGACTTGATGCACTTCATGTTTTGAAGTTAAGTGTATTTATGTAAAACAGCATTTGACTTATTTCAAAAACAATAACATGGAAAAGTTGTTTTCAATCAAGTACTTTTGACTCTCAAGTTTTTTCTTAGATAATTGTAGAATATCACAATATATCACATTATTGTGATACTGGGATACTATCCTACTGAGTACTTTACATGTATAAAATTTCAGCTAACACCATGATAGATTATTTTGAACAAAAAAAAATTATTTCTAAAATAAAGTGCAGCCATTAAGTCCAAAATAAAACACATACAACTCTTTCTGAGTTTACGAACCGTTTGTAATAAAGTCACAAAAGTGCCAAATAAAAGTAACAGCTCTCAAAGTTTTAGTATTCTTTGTAATAAACTGAAGCAAAAAATAAAACAGCTTACATGTTAAATCTCCTTTAGTTTTAATCAAAGGTGTAAAATAAAAGCACAAAATAGAACAAAGCTTTAATCTTCAGTAATGTTGTGTGATAATGCAACATTTTGTTTCAACCCGTTAAAATTAATCAAGAATAAAACACAACCACTATAACTACTGTTTCTGTTCATGAATGGAAGTAAAAAACTATCTTTTTCAATCTGAAAATAATAATAATGTGCTTTAATTTTTTCCTGCTTAGTTGTAAAACAGTAAATTTGAATATTTACGGTTAACAGCAATTATTTAATTGAGCATTAAATATTTCATTTTGATTAAACAGCTTTTGCATACGGGCAGATCAAACATTCCTAAACAACATTTAGGAAATCAGCAACAAACCGATGAAGTGAGTGAGAGGAGCACACATAAAGAAAAGAAAGCGAAAGTATTGAACGACGTATAAATACCAATGTTGGTATCCATATATTGATATTTTGGATTGATTTTTGTTGAACCAAACATCATCAGACTCTATTTCTTATAATCACCTCTTCACTTTACATTTTTTCTTGTATATCGACCCTAATTTGGGGAAATAATGACAAAGTGAGTCCTTGTTGGTGAAAATAGTCCTTGTATTCATCTCTTGAACTCCTGTAGAGCCGTTAAAAACGCCCCCCCAGTCTCAGCGTTCTGGTATTTCATTTGTGAAATGTGTTTTGTCCTTGCGAGGCCTCTGACCTGAGCTGACAATTTGCCTCCCACCTGTCATGTATCTACATCGAGCGCTGAAAGACTCTCTCACAAAACTGAGCGCTCACATACACATTCCTCACATGCTGTAGATAACACACACACACACAGAGTCTATACATCCACATATACAGCTCGCGTTCCTCTCAATCTCATGCAGGGTGTGTCCAGATAAAAACTCAGAGCTGCTCCGTCTCGGTTGTTTATCTGATTTATCATAAAGCTGAACCCAGTTTTCATATTTTACTGAGATAACTGCGGCTCATATGTGTGACCTCTGACCTTTAAACTTCCTTGAGGGATTTTCTTTTCATAAGAAGCAAAGAAAAACAAAATTGATATTCATAGATTGTTGTATTTTGAGTTATTACTTCCAGGAAAACATGAAAGATGAGCGCAGGAGGAGCAGAGGTTTATCAGGGAACTGAAACACAGACAGAACAGACTCTTTCTTTTGAGTTTCACTTTCTTTAAATAAAGGGTGTCCAAACTTTTTTCAAACACATTTTATCCTGTGAAAATGACCAAATTTATTAACAATAATCTACTTGAGAACTAATTCTTTTTGGCTATTTCTGAACAAATAAATACTGTCTAAGTTTAGTCAAACATGCTTGTGCCTTTATTACAGAACTATAAAATGGGAAAAACATAAATTTCTATGGCAGCATCAGGTTCTGGACTTTTAATTGATTGTTTCAAAGATTGTTACAAAAATGTTTTAGCCCCAAAATATCTCTCCTGACCCATTTCTATGCATCAATTTTTGTGTTTCCTTCCCTGTTACAGAACTTTGATTTAGTCTTGTGTCCTCTCATGTTTTCTTTTTAACTTTTAATGTCCAAAAAGCACTTTTTTTGCATCATGCTATTTATATTTTGTTAAACCTCAGTTATAAGTAGGGCTGGGCAATTAATGCAAATGAAATTAAATCACAATATATATACTGTTGCAAGATTCTAATCTCAGACAGTGCAATATTACTACGACCTGAAATGTGTCAAAATATCAGATACAGTTTTTACAGCAGGTGTTTTCAACCCAAGAGACAAACTGTTAAAGACTATCTTTACAAAACAAACATTCTAAGTGGTAAAACAGGAGGCAAAAACAGCAAAGAGGAGCAATAAAACTTAGTTTGAGGTGGTAAAAATGCCTAAAAAGCAACAAAAAGTGGCTTTTGAATTGGGATAAATCCTGGAAATACTCAAACAATAGCAAAAAAGGGTGAAAAGTGTCAAAAATAGGCAAAATTAATCTTTTAAAAATTGGGATTCAACCTGGCAATTAGTGAGGAGGTATCATAAAATGGTCCAAAAGTTGCATAAAAAGAAACAAAAAGTGACTAAATTGGAAAAAAGCAGTCACAGTTGTAGTTGTACTGGGTTGTTGTTGTGTTGTAACTAATGTCAATGAACCTAGAAATAATTGCACAAAAGATTGCAATTGCAACAAAGAAATTACTAACTGCAATTAGATTTTTTTTTTTGCAAGTCTTCAACCTTATTCCCATTTTGGAAGAGTAGCCAAAATTCAGATTTGTTTTCCTCGTCCATTTTTTATTCTGACTTTGTTTACAAACTCCCCAGCACCTGTCTCCACTCCTCGATGATTTATTAATATTTCTGACACTTTCCTGCTGCTCCAGGTGTTTTTCAAAAAATTCAATCTTTTCCTCAACAGCAACAATTCTCTTCTTGAGGATTTTCCTCCCGAGGCGGTCGTTCTCTGCAGATCAGAGAGACATCGACCCCTCCTCTGCAGGTAGAGGTTAGGAAGTGAACTCTCGCTCACCCCCCTCGGGACCATAACAAACCGGTTGTGTTAGCCTTTGTGCGCCCGCTGTACCGCGGAAACCATTGTTTTTCTGATAGAGTGGGAATAAGAGGACATTTATGAAACTGCTCGAGCATCACTGACCTTTCTATTACGCACTAACGCTGAGTGTAAGACTCATACCTGCGAGTTCGGACATGTGAAGCAGTTTAGGTGGAGTGGCGCTGGGTTCTGTTTGTGTGTACCAGCTCCAGTTAATTGAACGCCCTGCTGAGCCTCAGGCGATCCGTATTGGTTTACTGCTGCTATTGATCTCAGGTCTGTCTCTCTATTAAACCAAACACCTGTCCTCCATACTGGCTCCTATAAGCTACCACACATACCTGCACTCACACGTGCAAACGCAGCTGCTGCATAGAAAATGAAGCGATCTGACTGCACAGAGAAGAAAGACGGGAAAAGACACAATAAGCAAAAAAAAAAAAGTGGGGGAACATGACAGGAGCGAGTGGATGGAGCCCTTTGAGCCATTAAACCAAAGCCATTAAATCAATTTCCTCTAATCTGGACAGGGCCATCCCAGAGCAGGAAATGCCAGCCAGAAAGCTTCTCCAGGGAAAAGCAGCTATTGTGGCGGCACACAGAGCATAAACCGAAGATCTGATTTAATAAAACGCCTTCTCCCCCCGTCTCTGCTGGGAAAGGTGCCTGCTCTCCTCCATCATCCTTTTGTAAACTAATTCTATTTAGCTCTTCTCCCTCTTTACCCACAGGCTTTAGAACATGACTCCAGAGCAGATCACACAGCTCATTAGCAGGAACGAGGTGTACCTGATTAAAAGTGTAACCGCATTAATGCCACACTGACGGCTCTGACGGCTCTGACGGGGCGCAGAATTGGCAGCGTTATTACTGCACTTCATTT